>JAZFAU010000457.1:0-95000 GCA_037178615.1 Dione vanillae | reverse complement strand
GATTTAGAGCTTGAATCCTAGAGAAAAGATCGGATTTGTAAAAAAACATTCGGTTATGTTATAGCGTGTTTGGACAAAACATTCAATTCTTAGTGCAGCGGGACTACAAATGTTCAACCTGCAGTCGCTCTCCCCATCACACTTTTTTTTTTTTTTTTTTTTTAAAGGGGGGAACAATCCTCATGTTAGAGACCCTCAGCATGGGGCCAGGCGGAGGGGCGTGCCGGACTCTACCGACGAAAAAACACCCAGTTTCTCCTCACACGTTCACGTGGGGCCGCGGATCCCAAATTCTTCCGCAGCCCGGCACTGGTGGTGGCTCGATCAATGCGGGCTCACCGTTCTTTCATTACTTTCTTAGAGGCGCGCGGCTGACACACGCACCGCCCCATCTCAGGTCTATCGAAATAGGGCGGAGACGTCCCCAAGTCGCTCGCCCCAAGACCCATTCATGGGGGCTGAAAAGGGCGTTGTCCGCCCTGCTTTACGCCCAGTGCGCTTTCTGCGGCAAGAGAAGGAATCAAAATCTCCTCTCGTTCCGCAGTGCTGCTGCGGACCCACTACTTCTTAGCAAAAGGATACCATCGCGTCCACGCATTGTTCCTCTGCGCTACCAAACCATTCCATGCGTAATACGGCGGGCAGCGATAAGTCGCTTCCGACTACATTGTAAGGACACGGCGCTGTTCCTCCAAGTTTACAAAATTCGGCGAGAGTGTGATGCTGCCGCGTTACTCCCGCAATGGACGCAGTTTGTGGCACCGAGCGTCGGTTCCCGGCCGATACGGCCACAGGAATTGCAAAAGCAGCATGCCCCGACAGCACTGCGTTGTTATAAAGGACAGGGGGACCAGTGCCTTCTCCATACAGTCATCAAGCACAGGCCGGATCGCCTCGACAGGTAGCTACGCAGCGGGAGGGTGTAAAAACCTTGCCGCCATTCTTTTACCAAAACCCTCGTGAGTTCCTCTCGGCGCAGCCCAAAAAGTATTAATCGCTGCACCCGGCCTCGAAACCCCGTGACGACTTTCCTCTGCCATCTAGACAATGACGCGAGTACGTTAGCCTCCAAGGTCCAGGGTGGGGATCCGGCAAAATTGCAGCCGCCTCGTAAGAAATCGTGCGATACCCACGGACGACTCTTACGGCCATCGCCCTCTGTGGTTTCCGGAGAATTGGCGAGAGTGCTCTTCGTCATGTCCAATGCACACACAGGGGTCCATCAGGGCTTATGTGGACCGCACGATCCATACGTACAACCGCCTACAGGGCCGCGCTCGGGCCCCCCAAGTTAGGAAAGCAATGTGAAAGTGCACCAGCTGTACCCTTAGCTGGGCGCCAGCCGCCGGAATGGGGCCCGACTTCCAATCGAACCGTCGGCACCAGTCCCAGATATTTCATGGTGGACTCGACGCTATCCGGCACCGCTGACCACAATGTGTGATCCTGCGCCCAGCGGCACGCGGGGGCCATGAAAACAGCATAGCTCCGGAACTATTTAGGGCCCACGTCTAGGCCCAGGCGCCGGATGCGGCTTACCCACATGAGAAACGAAGCTGTGGCTATCAAGTTGCTTCCACGTGCGAGCTACCCTGGGCCGTGATGAGGTGTCGTCCGAATAACACGTCAAAATGGCGCCGACGGGAGCACTTCTTAACACCCAGTCGTAGACAAGTTCCAAAGGAGCGGCCCAACACGGATCCTGTGGAAACCACCGAAATCAAAGTGCCGGCCGTGACCAATCGCGTCGCGGTAGGTGAAACATCTGCCCTCCAGGTAGAATTTACCATGCGGCGAAGGTAGGGAGTGACGCGATGGATTTAATGCCTCCCGAATTAGAACTCCAGGGAAGGGATTGAAATGCGTTGACATTGTCGAAGGACACTGCCAGCACTACTCCACCCTGGGACACGGTTTGGTAATCTCCAATAGGGTCCGCAACGCGCATGATGGCGGTCTATGGTGGAAGCGGCCAAAGACGAAACCGAAATTGTTTTCGTTTATATCAGGTCCCTCTCGCTTAAAGTGGTTGACGAGCCGATCCGCGTAAGCGCTCAAAAAGTTTGCCCCCTCGTAGGCAACACCCACTATAGGCCGATATGCAGACTGCGAGGCCGCGACGAACCTCCTTCGGAGCAGGAACAGCTTACCCTTCTTCACACACGGGAAACTTACCTGCTCGAAACATGTCGTGAGGGCCCACGCACGGGGGATCTAGCTCCTTTAGAGCCAGGACTGAGATCTCGACCAGGAAATCGCGTTCGGGTCCGGGCGCTGTGTTCTGAGCACAGGAACGTCGTACATATCCCATTCACACTATCTAATTTTAATGATTTTCCCGTAACCCAATGGATCCACCTCATCCAATCGCAAATTATAATTATATCAAATTAAAAACGCAATTATCCGCGTACCTGTCATGCTTCACCCGCGGGTCCCCATATGGGCGGGGGCCAGCATAAGAAATATTCCCTTCGCAACCCAGCGCTCCCACCAACGACTTACCGAGAACTTTCCCCCCAGAGAAAATGCTCGCTCCCAACTAGGACAGGTTGAAAAATAATATAAGATATCGTGTTTAATTCCTATAATAGAGAAGATAGACCCACATAGCTAGATACTGTAATTACTTCCCCCTTCCCCCTTGCCTGAATATCTCACCAATCCCTTATATATGGCCTACCTGTAATTACACGTTAAAACGCTATGTTTTATATATTGAAGCGCGTGCCTATGTGATACCGGTGCCCAGGGTGCCCATTACAACCGATCTTGTTGTAATTACCTCAATTTGACCATCTCCTCCTCTGTGCCCCTGTACGTTGCATAGGTATATTTCCTTTAGTGGGTTTACCGTGGTCTATTTCCTGTGTTTTAAACATTTGTATAATGTCTTCCCTGAGGGTGTCAAACCTCTGCTATAGTATAGATGTGGATGCCGTACGCCATCTGAGGTTGAGTTTCCCTGAGTCTGTGTTTTGTCCTAATAGTGAGTTTTCCCTGCTGACCCTACCTATAATAAGCCTGGCAGATTCGAATACTATTGGGTGCGACGTGTTCGGCGCGCTTTTATTACCAAGCTAAATATTTAACCTTTTAACGGGCCTACTGCTTTATCTACATTTTTGGTTAAATGTTTGGGTCCAGTCGCTGGCCGCGATTTATGGTGAATTAGAGCCCCCCATGACGGAAATATTCCTTATCCCATCTCATCGAGGATCTGGAAGGTCGAAAGAGACCCTCAACCTATGATGCTAACCCCTGGAGATAACGTGTGTGAGATATTTTTTAAAAAGTACAACTACCGTAACACTTGACGGTCGTTTCATTGTGAGACTCCCCTTCCTGAACACGAATCGCCCTACTCTTAGAGAATCTAAACATACAGCTACCGTCGTTTCCTTGGCCTCGAGAAGCGTTTTAACGCGGACCTAAATTACGTATAAATAGATTATTTATGCGGGGAGTAGATATGAGTTTTTTTTTTTTATTATTTTTTTTTTTTAATTTCAAATAATGAGCTCTACAGACACTGGTCAGTACCCTTTTAACGTACACTAATGTCTTTTTACAAATATTAATTATATAAATACATAGAATTAAATTTATCATATATGCACAATCTATAATAATCGTTACATTTTGTGGTATATTAATAGTACTTAGACACTAAGGCTATGATAAGCGAATACCAGTCTATACGTTTATACTTGGTTAAATAAAATTAAATTTTATATAAATTAAAGGTCACTTGATAGTGTTACCCAATAATGACAAAAACTAGCTTTGATGCGACTTATATCATTAAAATATAGGGCACTGTCCGCTTAATTGAGTTGTGACCGCTGCGTTCTGTTCTTTCATGGCCATCTTCAAGTGTACCTCCCAATGCTTTTAGTTGTTGCAACCATCGCATTACGAATTAGTCTCATGACTGCATCGTCTTTGCCCTCGCTATAGTAGTGAAGCTGTTGTGTGTCCGCATATTGCTACGACGCATGCGAGACCTATCATGTGCTGGCAGCTGGACCATTTGCTGTTAATAAACCAACAGTCTCGATGGGAGGCCTGAGCCTCATGAATCGTTCAGACCTTCGAACCTGTGCTTTTCCCCATCCTTTGGTAAGCAGAGATTCTTTTTCTTTGTATGTAAGTCAGGTATAGAGTGTTTTTAAGATCCCCGGACATTGGCGTCAGCTTGATGTTGTTGGGAAAAGGGAATGTATTTCCTTTGAAAGGTATATGCCAGGATTATATTCTCGTAAAGCGTAGGCAACGTCCATGGGACTTTATAAGTACACCGAGTATATTGAGTTAAATCATAGGAGTGCTTATCATTCCCTTACCCAGTGAACATTCTTTTACTTATGCCCCACCATGGTGTCGTTAAGACGGAGACACATCTAAAGCGTTGTTTTTGAGGGTAGTTGTCCCTCCGTCTAAAGGTATTCTCACTTAATGAATGCCTACATAGTGGTCCTAAATTACAAAAGGGACATTAGTCTAATCCTCCTTAACTTTCGTAAGCATTCGTGGGTTTGTGGCAGACATTACGCTGTGTTCGTATTTATGTCGTGGGTACATCAGGATGATCGTAAATACCAACTGCTTTTATGGCTGTGAATCCCCTTCTGATACATTATTACCTTATTCCCTAAATTACTACAACTTACGGTTTGCGTTTCTAGTCCTTACGTTGCAATGCGTACATTATTAGAGTAGCTGAGCAGGAAAAACGTGATACTTACCCCAAAGCGGCTGCAGCCTAGAGATGATGTATACGTTGAGGACGTCTTACTGGTTCGGATTCCCTTGAAAAATGCTTCGATCATTAAATCTGAATTGAGAATATTATGACTTGTGGTGTTACGAGCTTAGGAATGGATAGTAACCAAACTGAACTTGTCGCAGACTTACTCAGATCCATCTGAGCGTTCTCACCTCTTTTGAAGATCTGATTAAACCTCAAACATTTGCAGTCTCGGTGTCCGTATAACCCCCACCAGTGAGCATTTATTACCGTTTTTCATGTCAACCTACTGAGACAGTCACCAAAGCGCAAGGTTGTCCTTAATAGCCAGAATTTATGCTCCTTGCGGTTGGAGATCCCCCTGTTGTATGAAAAAGCAAAATTATATACAGAAATTGGGGTGTCTGGCCTTTGCCTGGGATGATTGTACTTACCCCTTAGAGCTTACCCAGAAAGGAACCCTTTTTATTAGAAAAACCTTTGAGTGTGTTAAGATATTTCAACCCGCGGCGTGTCTTTACTGACAGTTCCTTTTCCTTTTTTTTTAATTCCAAACATGGTTCTGTGATGCCGCAGAATCCGACTTTGCCGCAGTGGTATTAAGAGTAGAAAATCCTTAGGGCCAGGTGTTCAGTTCATCACCGACTTCTAAAACTAAAGTTGCCCCTATACGTAACCCGATTGACTCTATAAATTAGAATTACTGGTGCTACCCTGCTTACTAAATTAATAATCATGTGGTCCTGAAGTACGAAAGTTAATCCAGTTGAATCCATCACTTTACTGGACATAGAAAAATGTGTTGACTGCTTACGACCCCTCCCTTAACTTACCAAACCATTTGGAAGCAATCGAGGTTCCTAGATCTTGCTAAGAAGTTCAATCGGAAGGTGACGCATATTCCTGGTAATGGAATCGAGCGATTGTGCATCCGTGGAATTAACAGCATCAACCTTACTTCTTAAAAATTATTATGGTGGTCATGTACCTGGTTATACTTCCTCCACACCAGTGGCCCGTTGCAGAGTCTATACGAGTTTGATCATAATCTCCCGGACTTCGTGTTTGTTAAAACACTACTTCCTTACCTGCACCGATCCATTATTCTTACTTGACGTTTTAGTTCCTTTACAAAATTAAGTGGCGTGACCGTGATATGTTGAGATTTGTAAAATAAAACCGACAACCTTACCCGTTGAGCTATCTGTATCCTTATCTATCCAAGAAAGAAAGCATGCACTCCTGTATTTAGTAAAAATAGTACAGTCTTATTGTTTTTCTGATGAGCTGAGTTTGTTAAAACGTGGCGTTTCCTTGCGGTCTTCCCTAAGACGACTCTCACTCTTTCTTGACAAGGAAGAAATCATCAGAGTCGGTGGTCGTTTACGAAACTCTAATCTTCCTTACGATGCTCGCATCCTATACTCCTTCCTAAAAGGTGTCATTTTGTTACCTTATTGATATCCCATTACCACGTAGAAAATGTGCAGACGTGTATTTTTGTGTCTCTACTTAATTTATTTATATAAAAGTAATTAAGTGCTTATATGTGCTAAAAGATAAATACCTGTGCTAAGTTGATTAACACTAAACTTTCTCACAAACTTTAAACACTAAATAATACATTTAAAATGGAAACACCTACAAATCAGCTGCTTAAGAATATGGAAGAACTCTCTGCTATGTTTTCCTCACGCATGGCTGAATTTGAGAAAAACTTGACTCAATCTACTACCCCTACACCTACTATAAAAATCCTAACGGCCGAATTTCACTCTTTCAAGACTCTGGTATGGAAAACGCTTGGTCTACTAAAATCACAGGTGTAGTGTGTTGTGCTTGGCATGGACCGCCTTGAGATGCAGTCAAGGTGAAAGGTTCTTCTGCTTCATGGTGTGAGTGAGGACAAAGATGAAAACGTGCTGCAGAAGGTAACTGACATATTATCCAGCCAGTTGAAAATACCCAACGTACAGTCCACTTCTATTGACTCCTGCCATAGATTGGGTGTGAAAAAGGACTCTTCCAGGCCCATTCTAATTAGATTTTCCACTGTGCAAATGCGTTCTAGTGTGTGGATGGCTAAAACGTTATTAAAAGGTGCTAAAATAACAATAACGGAATTTTTAACCAAATCTCGTCAGGAAGTTTTCATAGCAGCACGTAAGCATTTTGGTTTGAAGAAATGCTAGACAGCTGATGGAGTAATTATTATATTACTTCCCAATAAAACCAAATGCAAAGTTTCTTCGCTGCCTGAGCTAAAACACTTAATACAGAAATGTTCTGCTATGAAATCTACCGACACTCATTAAAAAGGCACCATTACCATCTGTTTACTACCTATGTAACAGCCGTACCTATTCTTAAAATTGAATATATCTGTTAATAACCTTATTTACATAATTTTAATTTGTTATAATTGTATGTTGTTGTTATATTTGTATTGTGACAGTGCAATTTGACACTAGTATATGTTGCCAGTACTGTCGCAGATTATTAATGTTAACTGTCATTGTAACACTTGTCTTTGTATAGTCTCTGGTAAATTAATAAGTTAGTAGTAAACTAATATGTTAGACTAAGTTTTACTTTATACGTTATTAATTAGTTTCTTTTAAAAATGTAATTATTATTTTTTTTTTAGTGTACACTTATTTTGTAATGGACTTGTGCACAGGTGATTGCAATTTTTACTATATTATTATTTTTCTTTTGTTAATATTAATTTGTTTATATACTTTTATATATTTTTTTAATATATATTTATTATTTTATATTTTTATTATACTATTTGTATTTTTATTATTATTATTATTTTTTCTATACATTTAATTTAATATATTTTATTTAATAGGTGTGAATCATGTTTTCAGAAAATGAATATTTTTCTTGCTCTTCTAGTGATTGCGATAGCGCAGAAAGTAATAATTCATCACTTTCAGATTTTGTGCCACTTGAAGATAAACTATCGAAAATTTTTACTAATCCATCTAATTCCATCTCAATTGTGCATATCAACGCTCAGAGTGTTCCTGCTCATTTTACTGATCTTCTCACATCTTTTGGCTCCGGCGTAGTTGATTGTATACTCGTAACAGAAACTTGGTTTAAGCCATCTCTCCCATCTATTTGTTATTCTATTTCAGGATACCAGCTGTTCCGTAATGATCGTACTTTGCAGGGTGGTGGAGGCGTTTGTATGTACCTTCGCAACTGTATACCTGCCAGCATCATTAAATACTCTCCTAATGACACCATAGGAGCACTTGAATATCTTTTCCTGGAAATAGAGTTACGCCATAAAAAAGTTCTTCTCGGAGTTTTGTACTCTCCGAGTGATAAAATAAATTATTTTAGTACTCTGGAAGGTATTTTGGAATTTCTTTCACCACAATACGAACATGTTATATGTATGGGAGATTTCAATACGTGCCTTTTAAAGAATGATTCCAGATCTAATACTTTATTAGCACTACAGGAATCGTATAATTTACACATTCTCCCCATGTCTTATCCCACGCATCATTTTCCTAACTGCAGGCCCTCTCTCATCGATCTCATCTCCGTCTCTAATCCTAATCTCGTTATTTCTCATGGACAAATGACTGCTCCTTTCTCTTTTCATGATTTAATTTATGTTTCTTATAAACTACGTCCTCCTAAGATTAGAGACAAAATATTTCTTCAGCGCAATTTTTCGCATATGGATCTGGAACGCTTGAAAGAAGATATGAGGAACATCGACTGGTCTCCCATATTGTCGTCCACAAATATTGACAATATGGTGGAATCTTTAACTACTGAATTGATTAACATTTATGACAAACATGCTCCAGTAAGACCAGTTCGTATGAAGCATGCACCTGCTCCATGGTTAACTCCAGTAATTAGGCGAACAATGACTAAACGTGACAAAGCTAAAGCCAAAAATAAGAAATACCCTTCTGAGGAAAATCTAGCTGCATATAAAAAGCTGTGAAATATTTGCAACAGAATGTGTAGGGATGCAAAGCGCCGCTACATTCACAGTACTATTCAGAATCTCACTCAGCCGCAAGTCTGGAGATTCTTAGAGTCATTAGGGGTAGGAAATATCAAGGCTACTCATTCTGTAACAATGAGTCTACACGAATTAAATTATTTTTTCTCTAAACCACCTTTAACCATAAGCCCCCAAACTAAAATGAATACTCTCAAGATTCTGTCTCAAATTGAACTACCCGACTCAACTCAATTTTCCTTCGAAACTGTTACTGAAGATGACGTTAAGAGGTATATCAAATCCATCTCCACTAAAGCCATTGGTAGTGATCATGTCAGTCTTGACATGATTCTTCCCGTGTTGGAAATCATTTCACCAGTGGTCACCCACATTATTAACTTTTCACTGTCTCGTAATGTTTTTCCAACTCTGTGGAAGAATGCTTATATTGTCCCTCTACCCAAAACTACCAACCCAACCGGCTGTACTGAATATCGTCCAATATCTATTCTTCCTATCCTATCCAAGGTCCTTGAATCCATTGTAAATAATCAACTTTACTGCTTCCTCTCCTCGAACAATCTACTATGTCCTTTGCAATCTGGGTTCCGTCCTTTCCACAGCACAGTTACTGCGCTGTTGAATATTACGGAGGACATACGGTACGCCTTAGATAATACCAAGCTCACCGTGATGGTACTACTGGATTTCAGCAGTGCTTTCAACTGTGTTGATTTTGATATACTTCTGGGCACTCTTCGAACAGTTAACATTTCTACTTCAGCTATTAAGTGGTTTCACTCTTACCTCTTCGGTCGCCAGCAATGTGTTAAAGTTAACGATGTCACATCGACGTGGTTACAACTCACTGCTGGTGTCCCTCAAGGCGGTGTTCTTTCTCCACTTCTTTTTTCTATTTTTATCAATAACATATCGAAAGTCATATCTTCTCCTTACCATCTGTATGCAGATGATTTGCAGTTGTATCGTCATTGCAGTTTAAATGAACTACCGGAGACTATTGCAGCTTTAAATAAAGACCTTACTGCCGTGCAATCTTGGGCCCAATCTTTTGGACTGCTGGTTAACCCTAAAAAATCTCAGGCCATTATCATTGGCAGTAACAAGTTAAGAAATAAAATTAATTGGGGTTCAACGCCTAAAATTTTATATTCAGGTATTGAAATTGCTTATTATGATAAAATCAAAAATTTAGGTCTAACTATTGATAACAACATGTCTTGGACATCACATATTAATTGTGTTAGCAAACGCATGCATTTCTCTTTGCACTCTCTCAAGCGTCTCCAATTTTACCTCCCTTTTAAGACCAAAATTATGCTTGCGCAATCTCTTCTTTTACCAATTTTGGACTACGCCGACGTTTGCTATTTAGATGTGACTGAGGAGCTATTAAACAAGCTGGAGCGTCTTCAAAATCTCGCCATACGCTTTATTTATGGTCTGTGAAAATATGACCACGTTTCCGAATTTCGAGCTCAGCTTAATTGGCTCCCGATTCGCCTTCGCCGAGATATGCATATCCTCACACTTCTCTTTAAAATCCTTAATTATCGTGATTTCCCTCCTTACCTATGCTCCCGCTTTAACATCCTACCTCCTCCTTCACGCTCGAGGCGGTCTTGCGTCTTGCCGACGCTAGACATACCGAAGAGTAATACCAAATTCTTCCAGAAATCCTATTCAGTATATGCTGCATCCCTATGGAACCAACTACCTAAATCTATCCAAAAATGTCCATCATTAAATTCCATTAAATCTCAATTAAAAAAATATCTACTCACAAATTTAAATGCACAAGATTGACTTTAGATGGTGGTTTTAATTTAATCAACTGTATGTATTTATAAATTTGTATATATGTATGTATTTAATATATATATATATATATATATATATATATATATATATATATATATATATATATATATATATATATATATATATATATATATATATATATATATATATATATATATATATATATATATATATATATATATATATATATATATATATATATATATATATATATATATATATATATATATATATATATATATATATATATATATATATATATATATATATATATATATATATATATATATATATATATATATATATATATATATATATATATATATATATATATATATACACATACACATACACATACACATACACATACACATACACATACACATACACATACACATACACATACACATACACATACACATACACATACACATACACATACACATACACATACACATACACATACACATACACATACACATACACATACACATACACATACACATACACATACACATACACATACACATACACATACACATACACATACACATACACATACACATACACATACACATACACATACACATACACATACACATACACATACACATACACATACACATACACATACACATACACATACACATACACATACACATACACATACACATACACATACACATACACATACACATACACATACACATACACATACACATACACATACACATACACATACACATACACATACACATACACATACACATACACATACACATACACATACACATACACATACACATACACATACACATACACATACACATACACATACACATACACATACACATACACATACACATACACATACACATACACATACACATACACATACACATACACATACACATACACATACACATACACATACACATACACATACACATACACATACACATACACATACACATACACATACACATACACATACACATACACATACACATACACATACACATACACATACACATACACATACACATACACATACACATACACATACACATACACATACACATACACATACACATACACATACACATACACATACACATACACATACACATACACATACACATACACATACACATACACATACACATACACATACACATACACATACACATACACATACACATACACATACACATACACATACACATACACATACACATACACATACACATACACATACACATACACATACACATACACATACACATACACATACACATACACATACACATACACATACACATACACATACACATACACATACACATACACATACACATACACATACACATACACATACACATACACATACACATACACATACACATACACATACACATACACATACACATACACATACACATACACATACACATACACATACACATACACATACACATACACATACACATACACATACACATACACATACACATACACATACACATACACATACACATACACATACACATACACATACACATACACATACACATACACATACACATACACATACACATACACATACACATACACATACACATACACATACACATACACATACACATACACATACACATACACATACACATACACATACACATACACATACACATACACATACACATACACATACACATACACATACACATACACATACACATACACATACACATACACATACACATACACATACACATACACATACACATACACATACACATACACATACACATACACATACACATACACATACACATACACATACACATACACATACACATACACATACACATACACATACACATACACATACACATACACATACACATACACATACACATACACATACACATACACATACACATACACATACACATACACATACACATACACATACACATACACATACACATACACATACACATACACATACACATACACATACACATACACATACACATACACATACACATACACATACACATACACATACACATACACATACACATACACATACACATACACATACACATACACATACACATACACATACACATACACATACACATACACATACACATACACATACACATACACATACACATACACATACACATACACATACACATACACATACACATACACATACACATACACATACACATACACATACACATACACATACACATACACATACACATACACATACACATACACATACACATACACATACACATACACATACACATATATATATATATATATATATATATATATATATATATATATATATATATATATATATATATATATATATATATATATATATATATATATATATATATATATATATATATATATATATATATATATATATATATATATATATATATATATATATATATATATATATATATATATATATATATATATGTGTATTTATACGTGTAATTGTGTATGTATATTTATTGGTTCGTATGTAAATGTATTTATATAGATGTATATATGTATGTATATGTGTATATATAATTATACTTATTTCCTTGAGTTGCACTTGTTTGCTTCACCCGTTAGTTGCCACTCATCCACAACCACAGGTTGACTGGAAGAGATCTCTTGTAGAGATAAGTCCACCTTTGTATACTTAATTTACTGTAATAACCTTACCCATGTATATTAGTGCAATAAAGAATATTAAAGAAAAGATGGCGAGCTGAATACCTAACGCAGTTAACATCCAGAAGCAAATGGACACGTTCTAAGGAAAATATAAAATTAAATGACGTAGTCCTTATTCATGAAGATAATATCCCGCCTGGAAAATGGTCAATGGGTAGAGTTGTTGACTTACACCCCGGGACGGACGGATTCGTGCGCGTCGTCTCATTAAAAACAAAGAATGGCATTCTCAAACGTCCAATTGCAAAATTATCAATATTGCCCGTAAACAGCTCAAGTTGGGACAGTAACACAGTAGAAAACACGATCGGAACAATGCTCTGAACCGACGAAAAAACAAGCAAGAATATCAGCTCGTCGCGGACTCAGTTCTGTGATCATGACTTTGCTTTTCTTTATAACCACCATATCCAGCACATATTCGACTTTAAATATAACTAAATTTAGAGACAATCAAGGTCTATACTTCGATAAGTTTGGAGATATGCAAATAATACGGGACGATTGGAAACTTATTCTATATTACAATATGGAACCTTATTGGGAAGGAATAACAGCCATTAATAAATAAATAAAATATCACTCGAACAAACCTGCAAAACAATAAGAAATCAGACACGATGCGAGTTACTATTATTGCAATTACGTCACGGGTGCGATGAACTGGAATATTACAATCAGCTGTTACTTGGTCAGCATATTTTGTCTTCGTCGGCAAGGCTGCGGCGAGGTCTTATCGACGGTGTCGGCTATCTTGCAAATAGCCTGTTCGGAGTACTGGACGCAAGATTCGCAGAACAATATGAAAGAGATATCACATTACTTCGTACTCACCAATTAAACTTAGCATCATACTGGAAAAATCAAACTTCTATAATTGAAGCTGATAATAACGTTCTTAAGCGCGTGGAGTACACAATTAGCAAGCAGTACAAAATGATTAATCAGCACATTAATTTATTGGATCAATCGACAGATATGTTTCAATCAGAAATTCAAAATATAACAATAATTAATGAAATGCTCGCAGGATTTATCATCGGAAGTAACATGCTTAATATTCTAAAAAAATTACAGAGCACGTTACTAGACACTGTTACAGATATATATTACGGTCGATTCAATCCACATTTAATAACACCTAAGCAGTTGGGAGAGCAGCTTGGTACTATAGCTAGTCAACTGTATAAAGACGTGACCTTGCCAATACCCAACATACATACACAAACAAATAAAATTTATAAATTGATTCAATCGAGGGCAAGAATATTAGAAAAATATTTAATCATAGAGATAAGAATACCATTGGTAATTAGAGACACATATGAAATATTTCGTATTATTCCAATACCTAATAGAAAGGTAAATAAGATGGTTAGCATTATACCGTTATCGAATTATGTAGCAATAAACTTAAAAAGGGATACTTATATAACTTTATCTCAGAGCACTATCAATTCGTGCATAAATTTTGATAAGTATTTATGCCGTATTAAGTAGCCCAATTTATAACATAATGAGTGACAAGGAATTTTGCCAAACTTAAACATCAGAATGCAAAGTATCTATAACCACATGCAAAGATTATTGGATTGAGAGTTATTCCCCAAACACATATATTTACTTTTGCTGTAACGAATGTCAGGTGCGATCTATATGTGGTGATCAAATTACGACTCATAAGCTTACGCGCGCTAGCATATTTACATTAGACGGCGATTGCACTATTAAGTCAGAATATTTTACGTTATTATCACATAACACAAAATCAAGTGAAATGCATTTAAACGCACAGATATTTGTACCGGTGATAGCACCAATAAATCATATCATGAATATATCACCTTTTTTTTTTTTTTTTTTTTTTTACGTGAGGAAATCCTATTACGGATACCAGAACGAGTGGGGACTCGAACGGGTTATGTGGGACTCGCGGACCGGCAGATGTAGGCCAGTCCACATACCCACTAAAACCTCATGGTGCTCCTCCTCGCCCGCCTACGGCCGTGAGACACGGGAACTGCACAGTCTTCCGTGAATCACGGCGGCGGGAGCCTGTCAGGCACGTCGCGGAGTCAGGGGCGGTGGAACACCCCCGACGGCCTTCTCGGAGCAGCGCGCGGGAGCGACCTGCGCGCGCCTACTCGGGCCAGGTGAGTAGGCGGCCAGCTTCCCCAAGCTGACCGCCCTCTGGCCGATTAGGGCGGAAGGCGGCGGTCGTGTGCCGCCCTCCGGCGACCCGGTCTCTTGCGGCGGATGGCGAGATTGGCGGATGCCTCCCTCACCCGTTCCGCTGCCTCTTTCTCGAGCACCACTGCCTCGCAGAAAGAGGAGACCGCGTCCCACGACGTCTCGCAAACCGGCCATCGCCTTGACCACGGCCGGGAGAGAGAGGTCGTCCCCTATGACGTCGCGCAAAGCGCGACGTTGAGACGCCCAGGCACTGCACACCTCCAACGTGTGCTGGGCCGTCTCCTCGAGGCAGTCGTCGCAGTGGTGGCAGCGAGCGTCGGGCTCCCTCCCAGCGACCCGACACAGGTATCTCCCGAAGCAACCGTGCCCCGTGAGTACCTGTGTGGTGCGGAAGGTTAGGACGCCGTGACGCCTCGCCAACCACTGGCGGAAGACAGGACGAACTGCCTCGATCGTCCTCTGGCCGGCGGATGGTGTTGCCAGCCGGGACTCCCACGCCTCCAATGCGGCTTCCCTCTCCTCCACCTGTGGTGCTGACCTTTTTTTTTTTTTTTTTTTTTTTTTTTTTTCATCGCATTTCGCATCCCCTTCCCGTCGAGGGACGGGAGAGGGGTATGTGGGACTCCCGGTAAAGGCGTTCCCGGTATACCCACTAAAAATACCCAGCGGCGCTCCGACCTCACCTGCGTGGAGAGGGCCTGAGAGTCCAAAGCGTCCAGGCCCCCGCCGGTGACTGCCCGCCCCCTAGTGGGGAGGGGTCGTTACAATGGCCGGAGTGCACGGCCATTGTGGCCCGACGAGTGGGGTGATCCTGGAAATGCAGGCGGTGGCGCCCCCGCGCCTGTCGCCTGCGGATCACCCCCAGGGGCGGAGGGCGACGGACGTTGTGTCCGCCGTCTTCTGCCCCTTCTTCGTCTGCGGAGCGGCGCCGCGAGAGGGTCATCCTCCCGCGTGCGCTCCGCCGCCTCCTTCTGTGACATTACGTCCTCACAGAAGGAGGCTACCGCCGCCCATGCCTCCTCCCCGCTCAGCATGGCGGCGACCACGCTGGGGAGCGTGAGGTCGGCCCCGACTACTGCCATCAGGGCGCGGCGAGGTTCGGACCACGATGGGCACACCTCCAAGGTGTGCTCCGCCGTGTCCACCTCGGCCCCGCAGTGGCGGCACGCTGGAGACTCCTCCCTCCCGATCCGGTGCAGGTACGATCCGAAGCAACCATGCCCGGACAGCACCTGCACAAGACGCAGGGAGAGGGAGCCGTGCCGCCGATCGAGCCAATCGCCCAGGACGGGCCCGATGGCGTCCAGCAGCCGGCGACCGAACGCCGCGGAGGTGAGGTCCTCCGCCCACTGCCTAGTGACGGCGTCCCTAAGCTCCCGGCGGATTTCCTCCCGCTCCCCCGGATCCGGACGACGGTTCAGTGCCCTCTGACCCGCCGTCCACTCGTACATTCTGGCGAGCACCCAAGCCTCCAGCTCCCAAGGATGGGTGCCTGCCAGAACGCACGCCGCCGCAAAACTCACTGTGCGGTACGCCCTAGCCACCCGCTGTGCAATGGCCCTTTGTGGCCTGCGGATGGCAGCGGCGTTCTCCCGTCTGCACAGTGAGTCCGCCCATATGGGAGCCCCGTACAGGGCCATACTTTTTAGTATGCCGGCGTATAGACGCCGGCATCTATCACCAGGGCTCCCCACGTTCGGGAGGAGCCACGAGAGGGCGCCCGCTGTCTTCAACAGGCGCGTCGACAGCCCGGCAAAGTGAGCGCCGAAGCGCCACTTGCTGTCGAGCACCAGGCCCAGATATTTCATCTGGGCCTGCACCTCAACGCGGGCACCCTCAACGTGTATATGGGCGTCGGGCGGTTGGCGCTGCCGAGGCCCACGGAAAAATACGGCCTCGGTCTTGTGCAGCGCCACCTTCAGCCCTAGGCGGGAGATTCGGTCCACCACTAGCGAACCTCCCGCCGAGGCCAAGCTGGCCGCCTCCCCGAAATTCCTCCCCCTGGCAGTGAGGGGGGTGTCATCTGCATAGCAGATGACAGACGTACCACGGGGGAGATTTCCCCGCAAGAGCCAGTCGAATCCGATGTTCCACAGGAGCGGTCCTAGAACAGAACCCTGTGGAACACCGGACTCGACGCCGTATCTGCGGAGCTCGCCCGACCTGTTGGTTAGGCGGACTGTCCGATCGCTCAGATAGTCCGCCAACAGACCCCGCAGATACTGGGGCACCCCGTGAAAACGGAGCGCCTCTAACACGGTGGAGTGGGGAATGGAGTTGAAGGCGTTGACTATGTCGAACGACACAGCCAACACTCCATCCCCCGCGGCCATCGCCTCCTTCACCCCGTCCCTGAGTCGGGACAGGGCGTCCACCGTCGAACGCTCAGCTCGAAAACCGAACTGAGCGTCCGCTAGGTCCCGGCCAATTGTGCACAGGTGGCTGTTTATGCGGTCGGCGAGGATCCTCTCGAACATTTTTCCGACCTCATCGAGCAGAACGATGGGTCGGTATGCCGAGGGGGAGTCCGCCGGCCGCCCATCCTTCCGAAGAAGGCACAATTGGCCCTCCTTCCATGGCTTCGGGAACCTCTCGCACGTCAGACACGCGCTGAAGAGGTCCCGAAGCCTCCCTCCCATCTGGGAGGCGGCGATGGCCACAACTCGTGCGGGGACGCCGTCCGGACCTGGGGCCGTCTTCTTGGCCCAGAGGCAGAGAGCTGCCATCTCCACCTCGTCCTCCGTCACCGGGGGGACCTCCTCGGCCGATGGAGCCGCCACCAGAGGGGCGCTCATTACTGGTGGGGTGAAGTTGTCCCTGCGCGGAAACAGGGACTGGACCACCCCATCCAGGAGCGCCGGCTCGAGGGTCTCGGCGACTGGGGGACCGCACGGACGCAGCTTCTTGCGTGCCGCCTTGTACGGCCTCCCAAATGGGTCAATGTCGAGACCCTCCAACATTTCCCCCTCGCGCTACCCTGAGACTCGGCCATTCGCGTCGTCAGGGTAGCCTTCGCCTCTATGTAGGCTGCATAGAGGCGGCCCTCGTTTTCGAGGTCGCGACGACTCCGCCGCCGGCTCCTTGTGTAGGCCCTCCTGGTGGCCACACAGGCGGCCCGGAGATCCGCCAACTCCTCCGACCACCAGTACACGGCGCGTTTTGGAGGAGGCCGGTGAGACCGAGGCATGCTTGAGTTGCACACCTCGGTCAAGGAGTCCCTCAGACGGACTGCCGTGGCGTCCACGTCCCGGCCGTCGACAGGAGGCGACAGCCAGTCCTGCACGAAAGCCGCCTCCTTGGCGGCCTCCCGGTCTAGGCGGGTGAGCGCCCACCGCGGACAGTGCGACTGACCCGCGCGGCCCCCCCGGGAGCCCTGTGTGGAGACATCGAACCGCACGTATCGGTGGTCCGACAGCGTCTCCACCAGCTCCACCCGCCAGTCCACAATGCGGGCCGCCAAAGAAGGGGAGGCGAAGGCGAGGTCCACGATGGACCCCCCCTCTCGCCGCACGCACGTGAGGACTGCGCCCCTGTTGAGGAGGGACAGACCGGACGAAACGGACCAGACCTCCAGCTCGCGACCTCGGGCATCGGTGGTTTGGTTACCCCACACCACCGACTTGGCGTTAAAATCGCCCACCACCAGCACCCTACGCTGCACCACTCTGCCAACCACCATGGCTAGGACTTCGAGAAAGTTTGGGGAGATGTACACCCCAATTAGTTAGTTAATAGCGGCGGCGGGGGGCTGTGCCATCACAGCCATCAAGGGCCGGGCCATTAGGCTCGGCCGCGGAGGCATGCGCACTATGCAGCTGGAGTGCCCAGTCGTAGCAGCCAAGGCGGTTGTGGCCAAGGGCCGCCTTTCGGTCGGGCTTAGCTCGGGTAGGGTCCGGGCACTTGAGGACAGGCCGATGCGCTGCTTCAAGTGCTTCGGCATTGGCCACACCCGGGCTCTCTGTCCCTCCACTGCCGAGCGCACGGAACTGTGCTTCCGTTGCGGCAAAGAGGGACATAAGTCGGCCACGTGCGAGGCTACGACTCCGCGCTGCGCAGTATGCGCTGCCAGTGGTCGTCCCGCCGACCACGTGATGACGGACAGGAAGTGCTGCCCGCCATCTAAGAAGGGGAAAGCGCAGGCGCGACCTGCCGCTGCTGCCGCCGCCGTCGTAACACCAGTTACCGCGCCGGCCACCGAGGGGAATGCGATGAACACCGAATGAACGGAGCCCATCGCATTCTCCAGGCGAACACCAACCACTGCAGAGCGGCCCAGGATTTACTGGTCCAAACCCTCGCAGAATGGTTGGTGGACGTGGCGGTTGTTACCGAGCCGTATTCTGCCCCTAGCAGCTGGCTGGGAGACGACAACGGCTCGGTAGCACTGGTAGCGCGGTCTTCCACAGACTCCCCTCCCCTCTCGCTCTTAGAGAGGGGACCGGGATACGTGGCCGCCGCGTGGGGTGAAGTGGCCCTCATTGGGGTGTACATCTCCCCAAACCGCCCTCTCACGGACTTCGAGAGCTTTCTCGAAGTCCTAGCCATGGTGGTCGGCAGAGTGGTGCAGCGCAGGGTACTGGTGGTGGGCGACTTTAACGCCAAGTGGGTGGTGTGGGGTAACCCAACCACCGATGCCCGAGGTCGCGAGCTGGAGGTCTGGTCCGTGTCGTCCGGTCTATCCCTCCTCAACAGGAGCACAGTCCTCACGTGCGTGCGGCGAGATGGGGGGTCCATCGTGGACCTCGCCTTCGCCTCCCCTTCTTTGGCGGCCCGCATTGTGGACTGGCGGGTGGAGCTAGTGGAGACGCTTTCGGACCACCGATACGTGCGGTTCGATGTCTCCACACAGGGCTCCCGCGGAGGCCGTGCGGGTCGGTCGCACTTCCCGCGGTGGGCGCTCACCCGCCTCGACCGGGAGGCCGCCAAGGAGGCGGCTTTCGTGCAGGACTGGCTGTCGCCTCCTGTCGACGGCCAGGACGTGGACGCCACGGCAGTCCGTCTGAGGGACTCCTTGACCGAGGTGTGCAACTCAAGCATGCCTCGGTCTCGCCGTCCTCCTACCAGCCGCGCTGTGTACTGGTGGTCAGAGGAGTTGGTGGATCTCCGGGCCGCCTGTGTGGCCACCAGGAGGGAATACACAAGAAGCAGGCGGCGGCGCCATCGCGACCTCGAAAACGAGGGCCGCCTCTATGCTGCATACATAGAGGCGAAGGCTACCCTGACGACGCGAATGGCCGAGTCTCAGGGTAGCGCGAGGGGGGAAATGTTGGAGGGTCTCGACATTGACCCATTTGGGAGGCCGTACAAGGCGGCACGCAAGAAGCTGCGTCCGTGCGGTCCCCCAGTTGCCGAGACCCTCGAGCCGGCGCTCCTGGATGGGGTGGTCCAGTCCCTGTTTCCGCGCAGGGACAACTTCACCCCACCAGTAATGAGCGCCCCTCTGGTGGCGGCTCCATCGGCCGAGGAGGTCCCCCCGGTGAATGAGGACGAGGTGGAGATGGCAGCTCTCTGCCTCCGGGCCAAGAAGACAGCCCCAGGTCCGGACGGCATCCCCGCACGAGTTGTGGCCATCGCCGCCTCCCAGATGGGAGGGAGACTTCGGGACCTCTTCAGCGCGTGTCTGACGTGCGAGAGGTTCCCGAAGCCATGGAAGGAGGGCCAATTGTGCCTTCTTCGGAAGGAGGGGCGGCCGGCGGACTCCCCCTCGGCATACCGACCCATCGTTTTGCTCGATGAGGTCGGGAAAATGTTCGAGGGGATCCTCGCCGCCCGCGTCAACTGCCACCTGCGCACAATTGGCCCGGACCTAGCGGACGCTCAGTTCGGTTTTCAAACTGAGCGTTCGACGGTTGACGCCTTGTCCCGACTCAGGGACGGGGTGAAAGAGGCGATGGCCGCGGGGGATGGAGTGTTGGCTGTGTCGTTCGACATAGTCAACGCCTTCAACTCCATTCCCCACTCCACCGTGCTAGAGGCGCTCCGTTTTCACGGGGTGCCCCAGTATCTGCGAGGTCTGTTGGCGGACTATCTGAGCGATCGGACAGTCCGCCTAACCAACAGGTCGGGCGAGCTCCGCAGATACGGCGTCGAGTCCGGTGTTCCACAGGGTTCTGTTCTAGGACCGCTCCTGTGGAACATCGGATTCGACTGGCTCTTGCGGGGAAATCTCCCCCGTGGTACGTCTGTCATCTGCTATGCAGATGACACCCTCCTCACTGCCAGGGGGAGGAATTTCGGGGAGGCGGCCAGCTTGGCCTCGGCGGGAGGTTCGCTAGTGGTGGACCGAATCTCCCGCCTAGGGCTGAAGGTGGCGCTACACAAGACCGAGGCCGTATTTTTCAATGGGCCTCGGCAGCGCCAACCGCCCGACGCCCATATTTACATTGAGGGTGCCCGCGTTGAGGTGCAGGCCCAGATGAAATATCTGGGCCTGGTGCTCGACAGCAAGTGGCGCTTCGGCGCTCACTTCGCCGGGCTGTCGACGCGCCTGCTGAAGACAGCGGGTGCCCTCTCGTGGCTCCTCCCGAACGTCGGGAGTCCCGGCGATCGATGCTGGCGTCTATACGCCGGCATACTAAAAAGTATGGCCCTGTACGGGGCTCCCATATGGGCGGACTCACTGTGCAGACGGGAGAACGCCGCTGCCATCCGCAGGCCACAAAGGGCCATTGCACAGCGGGTGGCTAGGGCGTACTGCACGGTGAGTTTTGCGGCGGCCTGCGTTTTGATGGGCACTCATCCTTGGGAGCTGGAGGCTTGGGTGCTCGCCAGAATGTTCGAGTGGACGGCGGGTCAGAGGGCACTGAACCGTCGTCCGGATCCGGGGGAGCGGGAGGAAATCCGCAGGGAGCTGAGGGACGCCGTCACTCGGCAGTGGGCGGAGGACCTCACCTCCGCGGTGTTCGGTCGTCGGCTGCTGGACGCCATCGGGCCCGTCCTGGGCGATTGGCTCGATCGGCGGCACGGCTCCCTCTCCCTGCGTCTTGTGCAGGTGCTGTCCGGGCATGGTTGCTTCGGATCGTACCTGCACCGGATCGGGAGGGAGGAGTCTCCAGCGTGCCACCACTGCGGGGCGGCGGTGGATACGGCGGAGCACACCTTGGAGGTGTGCCCATCGTGGTCCGAACCTCGCCGCGCCCTGGTGGCAGTAGTCGGGGCCGACCTCACGCTCCCCAGCGTGGTCGCCGCCATGCCGACGGGAAGGGGATGCGTAATGGCATTTTTTCCCAGCGACAAAAAAAAAAAAAAAAAAAAAAAGGGGTTACTACGAGGAAGTCAACACTGCGGGGAACCCCCACCTGTGGTGCTGACCTTGCCGGATCCACCGACGCTGGGCCCCGACGCCGACTCGCTCGGCTCATTCACATTGGGCAAGAGGCACGCCAAGGCCGACGCTGTTTTCAACAGCTTCGGGGCCAAGGTGGAAAAGTGGCCCCGAAAACTCCACCGACCGTCCAGAACAAGTCCGAGGTACTTCATGCTCCTTTTGACGTCGATTTTGACGCCACCGACGATGATGTGGGCATCTGGTGGTGGGCCCTTCCGCGGAGCATGGAAGTATAGGGCCTCGGACTTGTTCAAGGCGACTTACAAACCTAGCCGCCTAATGCGGCTGACGACATCGGCCACTCCGGCCGTGGCGAGAACCGCCGCCTCCCGATAGGTCCTCTGCTGCGCCAAGACCAGCGTATCGTCGGCGTAACAGAGGACCCTTACCCCCCTCAGGGTTTTTTTTTTTTTTTTTTTTTGTCGCTGGGAAAAAATGCCATTACGCATCCCCTTCCCGTCGGGGGACGGGAGAGGGGTATGTGGGACTCCGTATGTGGTACAGGGCCATACTTTTCAGTATGCCGGCGTATAGACGCCGGCATCGATCGCCGGGACTCCCGACGTTCGGGAGGAGCCACGAGAGGGCGCCCGCTGTTTTGAGCAGGCGCGTCGACAGCTCGGCAAAGTGAGCGCCGAAGCGCCACTTGCTGTCGAGCACCAGGCCCAGATATTTCATCTGGGCCTGCACCTCAACGCGGGCACCCTCAACGAATATATGGGCGTCGGGCGGTTGGCGCTGCCGAGGCCCACGGAATAATACGGCCTCGGTCTTGTGCAGCGCCACCTTCAGCCCTAGGCGGGAGATTCGGTCCACCACTAGCGAACCTCAAACAGTAAACTTAGTTGGGAGGATCATATTAAAGAAGTTTCTCGTAGGTTTTACGCCACCATGCATTCCATGATGCGTTTAAAAAATTTCTTGCCTACGGAAACTAAAATCCAGCTTGTTACTACCCTCTTGGTTCCAATTCTTGATTACGGTGACTCATGTTATCTAGATCTGTCGGAAGAGCACCTGAATAAACTTGATCGTCTCCTTAACTCTGGCATTCGCTTTATATTTGGTTTACGAAAATTCGACCACGTTTCTCGTTTTAGGAAACAGTTACACTGGCTTCCTATACGGGAACGTAGATATACTCGGCTTCTCTGTCTTCTCTACTCTATCCTTACTGACCCTAATGCTCCTACTTATTTATCATCTAAATTTTCTCTTCTTTCCGTTACTCATAATAAGCCCCTACGATCCTCTCAATTACTAACCCTTTGTTAGAATTAATATCCAAATAATGTACTTAATTTAATAGTAGCGCCATCTATGTTGTATTGGTGTAAGGTCAACGTTGAGAAATAAATTTAGTCTTTGATTAACCACTGTACACGTTTTATTAGGTTATGGGCCCAGACTCATATTTTTGCCAAATAAAGTTTTTTTTTTTCTCGTGCGAGTAACTATGTCGACGTCGGGGTACTTAGTGAATGTGCCGAAACTCAAGGGACGTGAAAATTACGACGATTGGGCGTTTGCAACAAGTAATTTCTTGTTACTTGAAGGCATTGACATTGAAAATGTACCGTCAACTATCAGTGAATCTGAGAATAAAAAGGCTAAAGCAAAACTCGTTATGACTATTGACTGTTCATTATATGTGCATATAAAAAGTGAAACTACAGTGGACGGTGTGTGGAAGAAATTAAAACAGTTATTTGATGACACGGGGTATCAACGAAAAATAAGTTTGCTTCGTACATTGATTTCAATACGCCTTGATAACTGCGAATCCATGACATCCTATGTATCTCATGTGGTTGAGACAGCACATAAATTGAAAGGGACAGGTTTCGAAATCACAGACGAGTGGATTGGGTCATTACTTTTGGCGGGACTTCCAGATAAGTATTCACCGATGATAATGGCAATAGAGCATTCTGGAATAGCCATTAGCGCTGACGTCATTAAAACAAAGTTACTTGACATGTGTTCGGAGGTTGGCACTACTGGAATGGATTCTGCTTTTTGGTCAAAACATCGAAATAAAATTGGCAACACTGACAAGCATATGAAAATATCAAGTAGCAGTAAACAAATAAAGTGTTATAATTGCAAGAAGATCGGCCACTATAAAATAAATGTCCTGAATTAAAAGCAAATAAACAATTAAATGCTTTTAGCGCGGCGTTTTTCAACGGTTATTATAACACAGAAGACTGGTACATCGACTCAGGTGCAAGCGCGCATATGACGTCAAACCAAAATGTTTACTCCGAACTCGACCAGTACACGAAACTAAAGAAATTGTAGTGGCAAATCAAATGACGGTACCTGTAGTTAGTGTTGGTGAAACACAGATAACGACATGCGTGAACAGTTCTCAGTATGAAGTGATTGTGAAAGACGTATTGTATATACCGAATCTCACGGCAAACTTATTATCCGTAAGCCAACTTATAGCTAAAGGGAATAAAGTTGAATTCAAAAAAGATACTTGTTTTATATACAACCAAGTGAATGAACTTATTGGTATAGCAAATTTGATAAATGGAGTGTACAAGTTAAACACAAAAAAATTCGAGAACTCGTTATCGGCAATGTCAACATGGCATAGAAGGTTAGGACATATAAATAGTAAGTCTTTACAAAAAATGAAAGAAGGAGCAGTAAAAGGAGTTTCTTTTCGCGAGAAAGCTGACATACAGATACAGAATTGTGAAGTGTGCTGTGAAGGAAAACAATCACGTTTACCTTTCCCATCAGCAAACCATAGAAGTGATAAACTACTGGATGTGGTACACTCAGATTTATGCGGGCAGATGGAGACCAAATCAATTGGTCAGGCAAAGTACTTTCTTCTGTTTGTGGATGATGCCAGCAGAATGACTTTTGTCTACTTCCTGAAGGAAAAGAACCAGGTGTTCCAGCAGTTTAAAGAATTTCGAAGTTTAGTTGAGAATCAAACTGGAAACAAAATAAAAATACTGAGAACAGACAATGGAGGTGAATTTTGTTCACGTGAGATGGAAAATTACTTAAAACAAGTAGGTATTGTCTATCAGAAGACTAATCCTCACACTCCAGAGCAGAATGGACTCTCAGAGAGGTTCAACAGAACTGTAGTTGAACGGGCAAGATGTTTATTGTTTGAAGCAGGTCTCGACAAAAGTTTTTTGGGCTGAAGCAGTTAATACTGCAGTTTACCTAAAAAACAGAACACCAGCCGCCAGTTTAGGCATGATGACACCATTTGAGAGGTGGACAGGTGAGAAACCAGACCTCAGCCACATTAGAATTTTTGGCAGTATAGTAATGGTGCATGTTCCCAAAGTACAACGAAAAAAATGGGATAAGAAGGCTGACAGATTAATTTTAGTTGGGTATCCAGATAATGTGAAAGGATACAGATTATTTAACCCAAGAACTAAAAAAATTACTACGAGTAGAGATGTCATCATTATGGAAAAAATGAAGTTGGACGAAGCTCAGATTGTAGTAAATGATTGTGAAAATAAGTCAAAGAAAGATCAAAACTTAGAAGAAGATAAAAGCTTAATAGAAAATCCAGGTTCAGATCCAAATGACTCAACATATATATGTGAATCATTGTCTTCCCAAGATGACTCGTATCAATCTGTTACTGAAGAAGAGTCTCTTGCAGAGAACAAATTTCAAATTGAAGCTAAGCGTAAGAGAAAGCCAGTAGAAAGATATGGGATTACCAACCTCTGTCTTCTGGATAATCTGGAGTCATGTGATGAAGAACTCAGTTATGAAGCTGCAATAAATGGACCAGACAAAGAACAGTGGAGAAAAGCGATGGAAGATGAACTGAAAGCTTTTGACGATAATCAAGCATGGACATTTGTAGATAGGAAAGAAGCTGATAGAGTGGTACAATGCAAGTGGGTATTCAAGAAAAAGTACGAAAGTGACAATAGTGTGCGATATAGAGCTAGACTCGTGGCAAAAGGTTTTACCCAAAAAGAGGGTGTGGATTACACTGACACATACTCACCAGTGCTTCGTTACTCTACACTAAGGTTTCTATTTGCTTTAAGTGTCAAACTTAACTTTGAAATTACTCACTTAGATGTAACTACTGCATTCCTAAATGGTTACTTAAATGAAAATGTGTATATGCAAGTTCCACCTAATTTAGATTGTAAAGAAAATAGTGTTCTTAAATTAAATCGTGCAATTTATGGTCTAAAACAATCAGCCAGGGCTTGGAACGAAAGAGTAAATGATTCTTTATTAAAATTAAATTTTGTTAAGTCAAACTTAGAACCATGTCTGTATATAAAAAATTGTGAAAAGAAGCAGATCATAATAGCAATCTTTGTTGATGATTTTTTCATTTTTTTCAAACAGTAGTAATATGGTAAATGAGTTAAAACAAATTTAATGTCAAAATTTAAAATTAAGGATTTGGGCCAGTTAAAACAATGTTTGGGTATGAGAGTTAAATGTATCAGAATGGTAATAATTCCTTAGATCAAGAAAAGTTTGTAGACCATATTCTAAGTAAATTTAATATGACAAACTGTAAAGTTGTTAGTACTCCTATTGAAAAAAATTTAAAATTAGAGAAAAGTGTAGATGTTTGTAAACAATATCCATTCCAACAACTAATAGGAAGCCTAATGTACTTAAGTGTTTTGACTCGCCCAGATATTTCCTATAGTGTGAGTTATTTGAGCCAATTTAATAATTCATATTCTTATACTCATTGGAAACATGCGAAACGCATCCTAAGATACTTATGTAAAACTAAATCTTATGGCCTAATGTTTATCAAAGATAATTGTAAATTAGAGGGTTTCGTTGATGCAGATTGGGCTTCAAACACTCTAGATAGGAGATCCTATACAGGTTTCTATTTTAAACTTTCTGGAACTGTTATTTCATATGAATGTAAAAAACAATGTACTATAGCCTTATCAAGTACAGAGGCAGAATATATGGCGATTGCTGAAGCCTGTAAAGAGGCTATTTATTTAAAAAACTTGTTTTCTGAAGTTATAAACAGTTGTGATTATGTAATTATATTGTATAATGACAATCAAGGTGCTCAGAAGCTATCTGAAAATCCTTTATTTCATAAAAGAACGAAGCACATAGATGTGCGTCATCATTTTGTTAGAGAAGCGGTTGCTAAAAATCTTATAAAAATAGTCTACATGCCAACATCTGAAATGCCAGCAGACTTGCTGACCAAGGGTTTAGATAGTGTTAAACATAACTATTTTGTAAAAAAGTTAGGTATTCAAAACATTGTTTAATAGGTGATTATCTGTAAATTAATAGTTTTTTTTATTATTAGTTTGTTAAATTTATTTATATGTTACAAAGTTCACATTATTTTGATAAGTGGAGATGTTAGAATTAATATCCAAATAATGTACTTAATTTATTAGTAGCGCCATCTATGTTGTATTGGTGTAAGGTCAACGTTGAGAAATAAATTTAGTCTTTGATTAACCACTGTACACGTTTTATTACCCTTTTCATACCTTCCCATAAATCTGGCTTTGTCTCCAACTCCTTCTCTCTAGTTGCAGCACGGCTTTGGAACACTTTGCCTGATTCTATTCGTAGAGCTCCATCGCGCGATTCCTTCAAGCGCCAAGTAAAAAAATTTTATCTGTCATCTTTCAATACTACTTGATGTCCTTCCATCAAAATTATTATCATAATTGGATTATATGTATATTTATATGTGTATATATATGTATATGTATGTGTATGTATATATATGTATATATGTATGTATATATATATATGTATTTGTATGTGTATATATGTATATATGTGTATGTATATGTTTATGCATATTTATGTATAGGTATACTTATGTATTATGTATAACATAGAAATATACTGTTTTATTATATATATTTTTAGGCATCTATTGCTATGTATGTATTTAAATTTTTCTTTAACTTTTATGAGCACACCCTACTGACTTCTCTCCTACACTATTCTGGGTTGGCTGGCAGAAAATGCTGTCATAGCGTTAAGTCCGCCCTTTGTACATTTTTTTTTAATCTGTGCAATAAAGTATAAAAAAAAAAAATAAAAAAAAAACCTCCCGCCGAGGCCAAGCTGGCCGCCTCCCCGAAATTCCTCCCCCTGGCAGTGAGAAGAGTGTCATGTGCATAGCAGATGACAGTCGTGCCACGGGGGAGATTGCCCCGCAAGAGCCAGTCGAATCCGATGTTCCACAGGAGCGGTCCTAGAACGGAACCCTGTGGAACACCGGACTCGACGCAGCTCTAACTGCGGAGCTCGCCCGACCTGTTGTGTAAGGACGGGACTAGGTAAATAAAGTAGATGTTTTAGGTTTGAAGATATATTTAATACTGCTCCCAATACCAAGTGTCATCTGCTTATATACTACACTACATGCCCTACCAATAAATAAAAAAAAAAAATGTTGGATACAATAACATTTTTTTTATCAAATTACAATATGAAAAAGTAAAATTAAATTGAATTTAATAATTAAACAAAATGAAACAAATATGCAAACAAAGGTATAATAACGCAGTGCTGAAATGTAATATCAAATATCATAATATGTATAGTCATAATCACAAGTCTTAAACAATATATTTAATGATCATTCCACATAAAGTCTCGTCCTATTTTTATGAACAGTTTTTTCTTTACCATTGACTAAAATTACGACATTCGGTGATAAATCTTTAACAACTGTATATGGGCCTAAATATAATGGATCAAGTTTGCTAATATTTTCATTTTTAACCAATACTTAGTCCTCCTTGTTTATATTCAAACTGGGTTTATACTTCTATCATATTTTATTTTCCTTAAAGTTTTACAATTTATAAGGTTTGTGATAGCATCATTTTGTGACTTTTGTAGCCGGTATTTTAGTTCTATTGCATAATTATCAAAATTGTAAATTGAATCTATTGTCGACCCAAGATTACTTGGTAAGTTACATTGTTTGCCAAACACTAATTCGTACGGAGTAAATTTTGTACTCGAGTGTACAGAAGTGTTATACGAAAAACACCAGTAAGGAATCCATGAGCTCCATTCCTGGCTATGACTGTTAACTTGCATTCTCAAATAAAATGTTAAATGTTTATGACTATTTTCAAGTGATCCTAAGGTCTGATGGTGGAAAGCTGTAGACTGTAATTGACTTATATTCAAAATTTTACAAACTTCTTCCATTGTAGAATTTATAAACTCAGTCCTCTATCGGTCACAATCTGCCGAGGGATGCCATATCTAAGTATAAAATTATTTACTAAAGCTGTAGCTACTGTGCGTGCGTCCTTACCTGCTATCGGATATGCCTCGACATATTTGCTGAGGTCGCATTGAAGCGTTAAAATGTAATTATAATGTAATTATAATTATTATCTCTTGTCAATGGACCTACCAAATCTAAATAAATCTTATCAAAAGCTGAATTTCCACAATCCGTTATGGTCATAGGTTCTTTTATGGTATTTAAATATTTATAACGTTGACATTTACTACATTTTTTTACAAAAAGCTTAACATCATACTCTAATCCTGTCCAAAAATATTTTTTACGAATATTATTTAACATACGTCTTATTCCTGCGTGGCCGCTAGTAGGCAGGATATGATAATCGTTTAATATAACTCTTTTCGTGTCGTCGTCTATAATTTTTGTAACTCCTTTAATTACGCATAAACGGGGTCCGGACCACTTACGCATTTTGTTTATAACCTGAGCTAGCTCTTTAATAATTTTAAAATTATTTTCATCTTTTATTACATATAACGTATTTATTTTTAAATCAATACAAAATGATTCCATTTCCCTCACAGAGACAGCTCGTGTACACTGGGATTGGGTAAACAGTTTCACAAAAATTGTACGATTTGACGACGAGTATACATAATTACCACGCTCTAATGATACGCATTTTTCAACCTTTTTCCATTCTTCTTCATTCACAAATACCAACTCCGTGTATTCCTTCGGTAGTTTTAACATCTCTACAACTCTTGGGTGATCAGTCCAATCGTCAGTAGAAATATTAGAAGCCGAAGTAGAATTACAAGGTTTTCCATCAAGCTTCTTCTTTTGTGCCCTTGTAAGTACTGACAAAATATGATCATTCATCGCCTTTAATTCTTCACTACTAATTTCTATGCGTGATAATGCATCTGCAGCTACATTATCACACCCTTTCACATAAGTAACCTTAAAATCATACTCTTCAAGTATTAACCGAAACTTTAACAATCTACTGGAAGGATCTGTCATATTGTATAAAAATATTAAGGGTCTATGATCCGTTTCTATAATGAACTTTCGTCCATAGAGATACGGTCTAAAATATTTAACTGACCATACAATAGCTAAAAGCTCTTTCTCAATCGTTGGATACCTACGCTCAGCTTATTTAAACTACGACTAGCGTAAGCTATTGGTCGACGATCAGCATTACATAAAATTGAACCTATTGCATACCCTGAGGCGTCTGCCTGTAGTATAAATGTGTTTATTATAATCAAAATTAGGATATTGTAATATTGGAGGGCTCATTAACATTTCTTTTAAAATACTAAATGATTTTTGACAGTTTTTATCCCAATTAAATATTACGTTTTTACGACACAAATCATTTAATGGAATACATATCTCGGCGAAATTCGGAATAAACTTTCGATAATAGTTCGCAAAGGCTACAAATCGTTTGAGCTCGTCTACGTTTTTAGGAACCGGATAATTAATTAATGCCTTAATTTTTTCTGGATCTGGTTTAATGCCGTCCGCTGACACCACGTGTCCGAGATATAAAATATCTTTTCGAAGAAAAATCGCACTTATCAGGATTTAATTTTAAATTAACTTTTCTAAGCCTTGTCAAATATGTAACAAATTTTATTATGACTGTCTAAATTTCTTCCGAAACAAATTAAATTATCTAAATATACAAACATTTATCGTAATTAAGTCCCGACATTGCTACTGTCATTAAGCGTGAAAATGAACCAGGGTTGGTTTTCAAACCCATAGGCATACGGGTCATTTGATACTGGCCAGACGGTGTTGTGAATGCGGTATATTTCCTACTGTCAGCATTTAGCTTTGTTTGATAATAAGCTTGTGTTAAATCTAATTGAGAAAAATAAATAGCTCCTGTAAGTGAATCTAATATATCACTTATATTCGGCAGGGGAAATTTGTCATGCATTATACAATCATTTAATTTCCGAAAATCTATCACTAAACGCCAGCTTTATTATTATTTTCCAATTTTAGGTACTAATAGTACTGGGCTAGACCATTCGCTGTTAGCGGTTCGATAATATCATTGGCTAACATTTTTTGAATTTGTTTTTCTATTTCATCGCGTTGAGGAAAACGGTAATCTATATGTTTAGTATAGACCGGATTCGTATTAGCTTTTAATTGTATATTTTGTTCGTAAAGATTACACGTACCTAACTTGTCTCCTGGCAAGGAAAAAATACGTCAGCATATTTTCGCACAAATATTTTGTATACTAATGCTTTCTTCTTTGTTCAAATGATTCAATTTAATTAATGATAATAATTTACGAACTCTTTCTCCGTCTAAATTTTCTTTATTAAACGAACAGACATTATAATTAGATAATAAATCGATTTCAGGCCTAAAATAACTAAGATTAACTTCTGTTTCCGCGGGTATTTAAAAGTTGAATAAATATGTTTTCCCCTCTTTCATTTCATTTCATATAAGGTAACGGAATGTAAACATAGCCCTCGGTGTACGAGGCGGCCACCAATACCATTTAACGGCTACGCGTTCTGGATGTATTGGAATATTTCCTATCTCTATTACATCGTATTTAATCACTGACATCGAGGCGCCCGTATCAACTAGCATTCTATATTTGGTACCTAATATTGTAAACTCTACGAATTATTATATGTATTGCATGTTAGAATAAAGCTAGGATCGAAAAAACTGTAAGTTTTGGTTATTTTCCGAAGTAGTAGCCTGTATAATCGTTTTGGGCCTTGATTCAATAGATACCCATGCTGTTTCTATCGTTATTATATCTACCTCGCGATACAGCACGTTCAAATTTATGTCCCGCGTCCTCGATTCCCGCGGCGGTACAAATTAGATGTTTGATTCGGCATCGGCCTAATGAACGCTTTGGCGTGTAATGTTGGCGTGTGTCGTTTAAATACTCGACCTCTACTATGCCCCCTATAAGATGGTTGGTACCTACCTCGATGTTGAGTCGTGAAAATTGTTTCCGCTGAAGTAAAGGAGTCTTGACGCGACAGTTCCTCGTCTTTGGCTGCTCTTATAACATCCTTCAGCTCTGAGTAGTTGCGGGCCGCTAAAATAGTACTTAATCGACTGTTTCTCAAACCTTCGGTGAATCTCTGTATTGCTAATTTTTCGTTTACAGGTCTCAATATTTTAAACGCATTATCGTCACCGTTAGCTTGAGAAATAGTCAATTCAACAAATAAATCCCTCAAGTTTCTTACCAAATTCCTCCGTACTCTGCGAACCTTGTTTAGATTTTAACATTTCTATTTGTAGTGCCGTGGCTGACTGCTTAGTCAACAGATTATTTTTCATGTCGGCTAGAAGTTCTGTGGAAGATTCATAGTTAGATAATAAACGTAATTTGGCATGTTTAGTTAAACGAGTTTTTAAGGACAAACGAAATAAGTAACTGTTCATGTTCTTTCTTAATGGTTTGGCTATAGAATTCGATACAATCTATTAATTTTTTTGTAACTTCTTCATCTCCTGTCATAACAGGTAGTAGAGAAGTAGCAGTTCTCATGTCAAAGTCAGTCATGGTGCTAAAATCTTGGTCACTGACTAAACAAAATGTTTGGATTTTTTGATAAAACGATTCAATTTCCTCGGAAGCAACTAATAAGTAATTTATCTCTTCCTTTTTTATATACCCTTTAGATGCATTAAAGTTTAACTCGTCACGATATTTTATATATTCGTCATATAAACATTTCGCCTCTAAATATTTCTGTTCTAACAACTTTTTAGTTCTTTTCCCTTTACTTAGTTTAATTAAATTTATTTTTATATTTTCAATTTGAAATTTTATATCTAATATATGATCCATTTAAATCTTAAGAAACATAATATAATACTAATTTAGTACAGAAATATGACAAAAAAAATGTACTTAAAAATATTCACTTAAAAATAATGATAAAATATGAATATATCTATTGTCTATAATACCACAACACCTTTACTGATGACACAATTTCACTTTTCCTTTTTATATATTTTTTCACACTTTTACACTTCTATATTTCTATGAGCAGGGCAGGGCAGGGCAGAGCAGGGCTAATGATACGGCTCCAGGCTAAAACGACGCGTTCCTGATTCCTTTCTTCCGCCTTTGGTTCACGCCCTGATGCTCAAACTTCTGAAAGCACTCCTGGCCATTTCCTGACGCATCCAGTTTATGTGGCAGCGTTTATATAATTTATATATGGCGTACTTTGCCCCCAAAATTAAAAGTATAAGAAAAATACCCAAAATTATATTTGCCACTTTCTGATTTTGGTGTATTAGCTCCACGTCGGCCGAATTTACGCCTCCAGCGGCATTTTGTGCAATCACAATTTGTTCCTTACTTTGTTCTTTGCCCATTTTGTATAACGACGCTACTAACGTCCCGAACAATTAAATACACGAATGTCCAATATCACACAGCGCGACATCATATTCTTTTATTGCACTAAGCTAGAACCCGAAACCGAACCTTAAATGGCAGGGTCGCCATGTAAGGACGGGCCTAGGTAAATAAGTAAATGTTGTTTAGGTTTTGAAGATATATTTAATACCTGCTCCCAAATACCAAGTGTCATCTGCTTATATACTACACTACAATTGGCTAGGCGGACTATAGCGGTCCTGCAAATAGTCCGCCAACAGAGCCCGCAGATACTGAGGCACCCCCGTGGGAAGCGGAGCGCCTCTAGCACGGTGGAGTGGGAAATGGAGTTGAAGGCGTTGACTATGTCAAACGACACAGCCAACACTCCATCCCCCGCGGCCATCGCCTCATTCACCCCGTCCCTTAGTCGGGACAGGGCGTCAACCGTCGAACGCTCAGCTCGAAAACCGAACTGAGCGTCCGCTAGGTCCGGGCCATTGTGCGCACGGTGGCAGTTTCATGCGGGCGGCGAGGATCCTCTCGAACATTTTTCCGACCTCATCGAGCAGAACGATGGGTCGGTATGCCGATTGGGATGTCCGCCGGCCGCCTTCCTTCCGGAGGGCACAATTGGCCCTCCTTCCAAGGCTTCTGGGAAACTCTCGCACGTCAGACACGCGCTTAAGAGGTCCCGAAGCCTCCCTCCCATCTGGGAGGCGGCGATGGCCACAACTCGTGCGGGGACGCCGTCCGGACCTGAAGCCGTCTTTTTGGGCCCCGGAGGCAGAGCGTGCCATCTCCACCTCGTCCTCCGTCCCGGGGGGGCCCTCCTCGGCCGATGTAGCCGCCACCAGAGGGGCGCTCATTACTGGTGGGGTGAAGTTGTCCCTGCGCGGAAACAGGACGGACCACCCCATCCAGGAGCGCCGGCTCGAGGGTCTCGGCAACTGGAGGACCGCAGGGGACGCAGCTTCTTGTGTGCCGCCTGTAGGGCCCTCCCAAATGGGTCAGTGTCGGACCCCCGACACCCTCCCCCCTCGCGCTACCCTGGCTTCGGCCATTCGCGTCGTCGGGGTAGCCTTCCCCTCTATGTTGCGCATAGAGGCGGCCCTCGTTTCGAGGTCGGGGGCCCCGGGGCCGCCGGCTCCTTGTGTGGGCCCTCCTGGGGGCCCACGCAGGGGCCCGGAGTCCCCAACTCCTCTGTCCACAGTACACGGCGCGGCTGGGAGGGGGCGGTGAGACTGAGGCATGCTAGAGTTGCATACCTCGGTCAGGGAGCCCTCAAGTGGACCGCCGTGGCGCCCCGTCCCGGCCGTCGACTGGAGGCGACACCAGTCCGCACAAAAGCCGCCCCCTTGGCGGCCCCCCGGTCCAGGCTGGTGAGCGCCCACCGCGGGAAATGCGGTCGACCCGCGCCCCCCCCCGGGGAGCCTGTGTGGAGACATCGAACCGCACGTATCGGTGGTCCGACAGCGTCTCCACCAGCTCCACCCGCCAGTCCACAACGCGGGCCGCCAAAAAAGGGGGCGGCGAAGGCGAGGTCCACGATGGACCCCCCCTCTCGCCGCACGCACGTGAGGACTGTGCCCCTGTTGAGGAGAGACAGACGGACGACACGTACCGGGCCCTCCAGCTCGCGACCTCGGGCATCGGTGGGGGGGTTCCCCCACACCACCGACTTGGGTTAAAGTCGCCCACCACCGTACCCTGCGTGCACCACTCTGCCGACCACCATGGCTAGGACTTCGAGAAAGCCCCGAAGTCCGTGAGAGGGGGGTTTTGGGGAGAGAACCCCAATGAGGGCCACGTCCCCCACGCGGGGGCCCAGTACCCCGGTCCCCTTTAAGAGCGAGGGGGGAGGGGATCTGTGGAAGACCGCGTACCAGTGCTACGAGCCGTTGTCGTCTCCCAGCCAGCTGCTAGGGACAGAATACGGCTCGGCAACAACCGCCACGTCCACCAACCACTCTGCGAGGGTTTGGACCGTAAACCCTGGGCCGCTCTGCAGGGGTTTGAACCCCGACCGTTTATTTTTTTTTTTTTTTTTTTTTTTTTTTTTTTTTTTTTTTTTTTTTTTTGTCGCTGGGAAAAAATGCCTTTACGCATCCCCTTCCGGGGGGAGGGAGGGGGGTATGTGGGACTCCCGGTAAAGGCTTTCCCCGGATCCCCACAAAAAAAAACCCCAGGGGCGCCCGACCTCACCTGCGGGGAGAGGGCCTGGGAGTCCAAAGCGTCCAGGCCCCCGCCGGTGACTGCCCCCCCCTTTTTTTTTTTTTTTTTTTTTTTTTTTTTTTTTTTTTTTTTTTTTTCGCTGGGAAAAAAGCCATTACGCACCCCCTTTCCCGTCGGGGGACGGGAGGGGGGGTAGTGGGACCCCGGTAAAGGCTTTCCCCGGTATACCCACAAAAAATACCCAGCGGCGCTCCGACCTCACCTGCGTGGAGAGGGCCTGGGAGTCCAAAGCGTCCAGGCCCCCGCCGGTAAATGCCCCCCCCTTTTTTTTTTTTTTTTTTTTTTTTTTTTTTTTTTTGTCGCTGGGAAAAAATGCCATTACGCATCCCCTTCCCGTCGGGAGACGGGAGAGGGGTATGTGGGACTCCCGGTAAAGGCGTTCCCGGTATACCCACTAAAAATACCCAGCGGCGCTCCGACCTCACCTGCGTGGAGAGGGCCTGGGAGTCCATAGCGTCCAGGCCCCCGCCGGTGACTGCCCGCCCTACGGCAGGCCCCTCAGACCCCCCCTAGTGGGGAGGGGTCGTTACAATGGCCGGAGTGCACGGCCATTGTGGCCCGACGAGTGGGGTGATCCTGGAAATGCAGGCGGTGGCGCCCCCGCGCCTGTCGCCTGCGGATCACCCCCAGGGACGGAGGGCGACGAACGTTGTGTCCGCCGTCTTCTGCCCCTTCTTCGTCTGCGGAGCGGCGCCGCGAGAGGGTCATCCTCCCGCGTACGATCCGCCGCCTCCTTCTGTGACATTACGTCCTCACAGAAGGAGGCTACCGCCGCCCATGCCTCCTCCCTGCTCAGCATGGCGGCGACCACGCTGGGGAGCGTGAGGTCGGCCCCGACTACTGCCACCAGGGCGCGGCGAGGTTCAGACCACGATGGGCACACCTCCAAGGTGTGCTCCGCCGTGTCCACCGCCGCACGGCAATGGTGGCACGCTGGCGACTCCTCCCTCCCTCTCCGGTGCAGGGACGATCCGAAGCAACCATGCCCGGACAGCACCTGCACAAGACGCAGGGAGAGGGAGCCGTGCCGCCGATCGAGCCAATCGCCCAGGACGGGCCCGATGGCGTCCAGCAGCCGGCGACCGAACGCCGCGGAGGTGAGGTCCTCCGCCCACTACCGAGTGACGGCGTCCCTCAGCTCCCGGCGGATTTCCTCCCGCTCCCCCGGATCCGGACGACGGTTCAGTGCCCGCTGACCCGCCGTCCACTCGTACATTCTGGCGAGCACCCGAGCCTCCAGCTCCCAAGGATGGGTGCCCGCCAGAACGCACGCCGCCGCAAAACTCACTGTGCGGTACGCCCTAGCCACCCGCTGTGCAATGGCCCTTTGTGGCCTGCGGATGGCAGCGGCGTTCTCCCTTCGGCACAGTGAGTCCGCCCATATGGGAGCCCCGTACAGGGCCATACTCTTCAGGATGCCGGCGTATAGACGCCGGCATCGATCGCCGGGGCTCCCCACGTTCGGGAGGAGCCACGAGAGGGCGCTCTCTGTTTTCTGCAGTTGCGTCGACAGCTCGGCAAAGTGAGCGCCGAAGCGCCACTTGCTGTCGAGCACCAGGCCCAGATATTTCATCTGGGCCTGCACCTCAACGCGGGCACCCTCAACGTGTATATGGGCGTCGGGCGGTTGGCGCTGCCGAGGCCCACGGAAAAATACGGCCTCGGTCTTGTGCAGCGCCACCTTCAGCCCTAGGCGGGAGATTCGGTCCACCACTAGCGAACCTCCCGCCGAGGCCAAGCTGGCCGCCTCCCCGAAATTTCTCCCCCTGGCAGTGAGGAGGGTGTCATCTGCATAGCAGATGACAGACGTACCACGGGGGAGATTTCCCCGCAAGAACCAGTCGAATCCGATGTTCCACAGGAGCGGTCCTAGAACAGAACCCTGTGGAACACCGGACTCGACGCAGTATCTGCGGAGCTCGCCCAACCTGTTGGTTAGGCGGACTGTCCGATCGCTCAGATAGTCCGCCAACAGACCCCGCAGATACTGGGGCACCCCGTGAAAACGGAGCGCCTCTAGCACGGTGGAGTGGGGAATGGAGTTGAAGGCGTTGACTATGTCGAACGACACAGCCAACACTCCATCCCCCGCGGCCATCGCCTCCTTCACCCCGTCCCTGAGTCGGGACAGGGCGTCGACCGTCGAACGCTCAGCTCGAAAACCGAACTGAGCGTCCGCTAGGTCCGGGCCAATTGTGCGCAGGTGGCAGTTTAAGCGGGCGGCGAGGATCCTCTCGAACATTTTTCCGACCTCATCGAGCAGAACGATGGGTCGGTATGCCGAGGGGGAGTCCGCCGGCCGCCCCTCCTTCCGAAGAAGGCACAATTGGCCATGTTTCCATGGCTTCGGGAACCTCTCGCACGTCAGACACGCGATGAAGAGTTCCTGAAGCCTCCCTCCAAGCTGGGAGGCGGCGATGGCCACAACTCGGGCGGGGACGCCGTCCGGACCTGGGGCCGTCTTCTTGGCCCTGAGGCACAGCGCTGCCACCTCCACCTCGTCCTCCGTCACCGGGGGGACCTCCTCGGCCGATGGAGCCGCCACCAGAGGGGCGCTCATTACTGGTGGGGTGAAGTTGTCCCTGCGCGGAAACAGGGACTGGACCACCCCATCCAGGAGCGCCGGCTCGAGGGTCTCGGCAACTGGGGGGCCGCACGGACGCAGCTTCATGCGTGCCGCCTTGTACGGCCTCCCAAATGGGTCAATGTCAAAACCCTCCGACATCTCCGCCCTCGCGCTACCCTGAGCTTCGGCCATTCGCGTTGTCAGGGTAGCCTTCGCCTCTATGTATGCAGCATAGAGGCGGCCCTCGTTTTCGAGGTCGCGACGACGCCGACGCCTGCTCCTTGTGTAGGCTCTCCTGGTGGCCACACAGGCGGCCCGGAGATCCCCCAACTCCTCTGACCACCAGTACACAGCGCGGCTGGGAGGAGGACGGTGAGACCGAGGCATGCTAGAGTTGCACACCTCGGTCAAGGAGTCCCTCAGACGGACTGCCGTGGCGTCCACGTCCCGGCCGTCGACAGGAGGCGACAGCCAGTCCTGCACGAAAGCCGCCTCTGTGGCGGCCTCCCGGTCTAGGCGTTACCTTTTTTTTTTTTTTTTTTTTTTTTTTTTTTTATTTTTTTTTTTTTTTTTTTTTTTTTTTTTTGTCGCTGGGAAAAAATGCCATTACGCATCCCCTTCCCGTCGGGAGACGGGAGAGGGGTATGTGGGACTCCCGGTAAAGGCGTTCCCGGTATACCCACTAAAAATACCCAGCGGCGCTCCGACCTCACCTGCGTGGAGAGGGCCTGGAGTCCATAGCGTCCAGGCCCCCGCCGGTGACTGCCCGCCCTACGGCAGGCCCCTCAGACCCCCCCTAGTGGGGAGGGGTCGTTACAATGGCCGGAGTGCACGGCCATTGTGGCCCGACGAGTGGGGTGATCCTGGAAATGCAGGCGGTGGCGCCCCCGCGCCTGTCGCCTGCGGATCACCCCCACGGGCGGAGGGCGACGGACGTTGTGTCCGCCGTCTTCTGCCCCTTCTTCGTCTGCGGAGCGGCGCCGCGAGAGGGTCATCCTCCCGCGTGCGCTCCGCCGCCTCCTTCTGTGACATTACGTCCTCACAGAAGGTGGCTACCGCCGCCCATGCCTCCTCCCCGCTCAGCATGGCGGCGACCACGCTGGGGAGCGTGAGGTCGGCCCCGACTACTGCCACCAGGGCGCGGCGAGGTTCGGACCACGATGGGCACACCTCCAAGGTGTGCTCCGCCGTGTCCACCTCGGCCCCGCAGTGGTGGCACGCTGGAGACTCCTCCCTCCCTATCCGGTGCAGGTACTATCCGAAGCAACCATGCCCGGACAGCACCTGCACAAGACGCAGGGAGAGGGAGCCGTGCCGCCGATCGAGCCAATCGCCCAGGACGGGCCCGATGGCGTCCAGCAGCCGACGACCGAACGCCGCGGAGGTGAGGTCCTCCGCCCACTGCCGGGTGACGGCGTCCCTCAGCTCCCGGCGGATTTCCTCCCGCTCCCCCGGATCCGGACGACGGTTCAGTGCCCTCTGACCCGCCGTCCACTCGTACATTCTGGCGAGCACCCAAGCCTCCAGCTCCCAAGGATGGGTGCCCGCCAGAACGCACGCCGCCGCAAAACTCACTGTGCGGTACGCCCTAGCCACCCGCTGTGCAATGGCCCTTTGTGGCCTGCGGATGGCACCGGCGTTCTCCCGTCTGCACAGTGAGTCCGCTCATATTGTAGCCTCGTACAGGGCCATACTCTTCAGGATGCCGGCGTATAGATGCCGGCATCGATCGCCGGGACTCCCGACGTTCGGGAGGAGCCACGAGAGGGCGCCCGCTGTTTTGAGCAGGCGCGTCGACAGCTCGGCAAAGTGAGCGCCGAAGCGCCACTTGCTGTCGAGCACCAGGCCCAGATATTTCATCTGGGCCTGCACCTCAACGCGGGCACCCTCAACGTGTATATGGGCGTCGGGCGGTTGGCGCTGCCGAGGCCCACGGAAAAATACGGCCTCGGTCTTGTGCAGCGCCACCTTCAGCCCTAGGCGGGAGATTCGGTCCACCACTAGCGAACCTCCCGCGAACTAGCGAACGTCCTGATTCCTGGATAAGTTTTATTGATCAGTTTGACAGTGTAGTAGATTCCCAACACCATTTAACCCCCACAATGAAATTACAGTACTTGGTTGGATCCTTAGCAGATGAACCTAAGCGGTTGTTGCTACATTTAAAAATTGAAGAAGGCAACTATGAAGTTGCTCGTGAGTTGTTGAAACAGCGGTATCACAATACACGGGTTCTTGCTGATACCTACATAACCCAGATACTTACCCTGCCGGAGATTTCGAATAAATTTACAGGTTTGCGCGCGGCTTTTTTGAACCCCTTGTTAACTGCCTATCGCTGTTTAGAACGTTTAGAGTTACCCGTCTCCTCATGGTCTTATATGTTAGTACATATATGTTTGACTAAGCTTCCCTCTGATTTGAAATCCCGTTTTGAGCATTGTTATGGCGGTGACGCTGATGAATTACCTACCTTTAAAAATCTTACTACCTTTTTGGAAGACGAATGTCGTCACCATGACAACGTTGGCAACACCTCCCTTGTAGATTCTAACCTGACGAAATTTAAAAGTACTGTACCTAAACATACTTACTTTGCGGCTCCTCCCTCCCCTATATTAGATAATAGACAAAAAATGTTACCTGTGTGCTTCCTCTTCCCATTACCTCCGTGAATGTCCCGAATTTAGAGCTATGAATCCTAGAGAAAGATCGGGATTTGTAAAACATTCCCGGTTATGTTATAGGTGTTTGGACAAACATTCAATTCTTATGTGCAAGCGGGACTACAAATGTTCAACCTGCGGTCGCTCATCCCATCACACTATGCTATGTTTTAATGATTCCCGTAACCCAATGTATCCCACCTCATCCAATCGAAATTATAATTATAATTCCAAATTTAATAAACGCAATTATCCGCGTACCTGTCCTGCTTCTACCCGCGGTCCCCATATGGGCGGGGGCCAGCATAAGAAATATTACCCTTCGCAACTCCAGCGCTCTCCCCAACGACATTCCCAGAGAGCTTCTCCCCCCAGAGAAAATGCTCCGCCCCAACCTAGACAGGTTGAAAATAATATAAGATATCGTGATAATTCCTATAATAGGGAAGATAGACCCACATAGCTAGATACTTGTATTACTCCCCCTTCCCCTTGCCTTAATATCTCACCCAATTCCCTTATATTATTGCCTACTGTTAAATTACACGTTAAAACTGCTAGTGGCTATTTTATTGAAGCGCGTGCCTTATGTGATACCGGTGCCCTGGGTTGCCTCATTACAACCGATTTTGTTGTTAATTACCTCAATTTGACCATCTCCCCCTCCTGTGCCCCTGTACGTGGCATAGGTAATATTCCTTTAGTGGTTTCCCGTGGTTCTATTTCCCTGTGTTTTAAACCTTTGTATAATTCCTTCCCTGAGGTGTCAACCTCTGCTATGGTTATAGATGTGATTGCCGGTACGCATCCTGAGTTTGAGTTCCCTGAGTCTGTGTTTTTTCCTAATAGTGATTTTTCCCTTGCTGACCCTACCTATAATAAGACTGGCCCGATAGATATACTATTGGGTGCTGACGTGTTCGGCGCGCTTTTATTACAAGATAAAATATTTAACTTTAACGGCCTTACTGCTTTATCTACAATCTTGGTTATATTGTTTGCGGTCCAGTCGCTGCTGATTATGGTGAATTAGAGCCCCCCATGACTGGAGTATCCTTACCTGTCTCATCGAGAAATTCTGGAAGGTTGAAGAGACCCCTCAAACCATGATTGCTTACCCCTTAGATAACGATGGTGAGATTTATAAATAAAACCCGAAACTTACCCGTTGAGTTTTCTGTATCCTTATCGCGTTAGCGCGTAGCGTTTCCTTGCGGTCTTCCCTAAGACGACTCTCACTCTTTCTTGACAAAGAAGGAATCATCAAAGTCGGTGGTCGTTTATGAAACTCCTTTAACATTCGAGGAATTAACTACAATTTTTGCTAAAATTGAAGCGGTATTAAATTCCCGGCCGTTATGTCCCTTATCTAATGACCCTAACGATCTAGAAGTTTTGATGCCTGGTCATTTTTTGATTGGCCAACCTCTTAGTGCTTTGCCGGAGTATCCCTATAACAATGTAAAAATTAATCGTTTAACCCGTTTTCAAGTAGTGCAACAGATAACTCAACATTTTTGGTCGCGGTGGCAGTTAGAGTACCTATACACTCTGCAGACTAGGCAGAAGTGGACTGATCCAGTGAATCCTCCAACAGTAGGCGAGCTAGTCCTCATAAAAGATGATAATTTACCCCCTTTACAGTGGCGACATCGACAGGTATCCTAAAGAGAGCCTTAACCAAATTAGTTCGTCTACCTATTAGTTAGCTACTCCCATTTTCTCGTAAACATTAGATGTTTAGGGCGGGGGCTATGTTTGTTATATATGGCAACCCCGACTAGTTTAGAGTCTTGTGCGAACACCCCGCGCGAACGGTTAGTAGTAGTTATCGAGAAGTAGTAAAAGGGGCACGTGAGACGGCCGACGCGAGCGCACGTCCTTCCTGAATCGATATTTTAATTAGCGGTGTGATTTTCCCTCAGCCTTATTTGATTTCCCTTTTGTGTATTCCCTCTTGATATTGAACCTGACAAAGACAAACCTACAAAAGATAATAGTGCAAGTAACTATAAGTGAAGAAGACTAATGTGAAACATTCCATGGCGGCCGTGAACAATCAGTGTTTGTGTTGTGAATTATGAAGATAAGGTACTGTACAATTTCTATTATCCTAAGACCGACTATAAGGTACATAATTAATAAATAACCTCCCCCTCAGCACGCTTCCACAATTGCGGCATCCTACCCTATTCAAAATACATTTTTTGGTAGCAGAGCTTAGTTGCCTACCCTATTCAATATATATTTTTTGGTAGCAGAACGCAGTTCATTATATTCATTATATAATACAATATATATATATATATATATATATATATATATATATATATATATATATATATATATATATATATATATATATATATATATATATATATATATATATATATATATATATATATATATATATATATATATATATATATATATATATATATATATATATATATATATATATATATATATATATATATATATATATATATATATATATATATATATATATATATATATATATATATATATATATATTGTATATAGTATATAATGAATATAATGAACTGCGTTCTGCTACCAAAAAATATATATTGAATAGTGGGTAGGGGTCAGCAATTGTGGAAGCGTGCTGAAGTGGAGGTTATTTATTAATTATTTACTTTATAGTCGGTTTTAGGATAATAGAAATTGTACAGTACCTTATCTTCATGATTCACAACACAAACACTGATTGTTCCCGGCACGTGGAATGTCTAACTTGAGTCTTCTTCACTAGGGGTTACTTGCACTATTATCTTTTGTTGGTTTGTCTTTGTCAGGTTCAATATCAAGAGGGAATACACAAAAGGGAAATCAAATAAGGCTGAGGGAGGGAAAATCACACCGCTAATTAATATTAGATTCAGGAAGGACGTGCGCTCGCGTCGGCCGTGACACGTGCCCCCTTTACTACCACTCGACAACTACTACTAACTACTACTGTTACCGACCGCGCGGGGTGTTCGCACAAGACTTTGACGACAACCCGCGCGGGGGTCATCGCAGGGGGCGGCACAAATAGGAATAAACATAGCCCCCGCCCTAAACATCTAATGTTTACGAGAAAATGGGAGTAGCTAACTAATAGGTAGACGAACTAATTTGGTTAAGGCTCTCTTTAGGATACCTGTCGATGTCTTAACATCGACCACACGCACAACGCTATCTTTACCAGGATAAATTTGGGAAATGCGACCACGTCGCCACTGTAAAGGGGGTAAATTATCATCTTTGATGAGGACTAGCTCGCCTACTGTTGGAGGATTCACTGGATCAGTCCACTTCTGCCTAGTCTGCAGAGTGTATAGGTACTCTAACTGCCACCGCGACCAAAAATGTTGAGTTATCTGTTGCACTACTTGAAAACGGGTTAAACGATTAATTTTTACATTGTTATAGGGATACTCCGGCAAAGCACTATAAGGTTGGCCAATCAAAAAATGACCAGGCGTCAAAATTTCTAGATCGTTAGGGTCATTAGATAAGGGACATAACGGCTGGGAATTTAATACCGCTTCAATTTTATCAAAAATCGTAGTTAATTCCTCGAATGTTAAAGGAGTTGCGTAAACGACCACCGACTCTGATGATTCCTTCTTTGTCAAGAAAGAGTGAGAGTCGTCTTAGGGAAGACCGCAAGGATACGCTACGCGCTAACGCGATAAGGATACAGATAGCTCAACGGGTAAGTTTCGGGTTTTATTTATAAATCTCATCATCGTTATCTAAGGGGTAAGCAATCATGGTTTGAGGGGTCACAGGTAAGGATACTCCAGTCATGGGGGGCTCTAATTCACCATAATCGGCAGCGACTGGACCGCATACAATATAACCAAAAATTGTAGATAAAGCAGTAAGGCCGTTAAAGTTAAATATTTTATCTTGTAATAAAAGCGCGCCGAACACGTCAGCACCCAATAGTATATCTATCGGGCCAGGCTTATTATAGGTAGGGTCAGCAAGGGAAAAATCACTATTAGGAAAAAACACAGACTCAGGGAACTCAAACTCAGGATGCGTACCGGCAATCACATCTATAACCATAGCAGAGGTTGACACCTCAGGGAAGGAATTATACAAAGGTTTAAAACACAGGGAAATAGAACCACGGGAAACCACTAAAGGAATATTACCTATGCCACGTACAGGGGCACAGGAGGGGGAGATGGTCAAATTGAGGTAATTAACAACAAGATCGGTTGTAATGAGGCAACCCTGGGCACCGGTATCACATAAGGCACGCGCTTCAATATAATAACCACTAGCAGTTTTAACGTGTAATTTAACAGTAGGCAATAATATAAGGGAATTGGGTGAGATATTCAGGCAAGGGGAAGGGGGAGTAATGCAAGTATCTAGCTATGTGGGTCTATCTTCTCTATTATAGGAATTATCACGATATCTTATAATATTTTCAACCTGTCTAGGTTGGGGCGGAGCATTTTCTCTGGGGGGAGAAGCTCTCTGGGAATGTCGTTGGGGGGAGCGCTGGAGTTGCGAAGGGGAATATTTCTCATGCTGGCCCCCGCCCATATGGGGACCGCGGGTAGAAGAAGGACAGGTACGCGGATAATTGCGTTTATTAAATTTGGAATTACAATTATAATTACGATTGGATGAGGTAGGATACATTGGGTTACGGGAATCATTAAAACATAGCATAGTGTGATGGGATGAGCGACCGCAGGTTGAACATTTGTAGTCCCGCTTGCACATAAGAATTGGATGTCTGTCCAAACACCTATAACATAACCGGGAATGTTTTACAAATCTCGATCTTTCTCTAGGATTCATAGCTCTAAATTCGGGACATTCACGGAGGTAATGGGAAGAGGAAGCACACAGGTAACATTTTTTACTATTATTTATTATAGGTAACATTTTTTGTCTATTATTTAACATAGGGGAGGGAGGAGCCGCAAAGTAAGTATGTTTAGGTACTAGTACTTTTAAATTTCGTCAGGTTAGAATCTACAAGGGAGGTGTTGCCAACGTTGTCATGGTGACGACATTCGTCTTCCAAAAAGGTAATAAGATTTTTAAAGGTAGGTAATTCATTAGCGTCACCGCCATAACAACGCTCAAAACGGGATTTCAAATCAGAGGGAAGCTTAGTCAAACATATATGTACTAACATGTAAGACCAATAGGATACGGGTAAATCTAAACGCTCTAAACAGCGATAGGCAGTTAACAAGGGGTTCAAAAAGGCCGCGCGCAAGCCTGTGAATTTATTCGAAATCTCCGGCAGGGTAAGTATCTGGGTTATGTAGGTATCAGCAAGAACCCGTGTATTGTGATATCGCTGTTTCAACAACTCACGAGCAACTTCATAGTTGCCTTCTTCAATTTTTAAATGTAGCAACAACCGCTTAGGTTCATCTGCTAAGGATCCAACTAAGTACTGCAATTTCATTGTGGGGGTTAAATGGTGTTGGGAATCTACTACACTGTCAAACTGATCAATAAAACTTATCCAGGAGTCAGGACGTCCATCAAACTTAGGGATAGGTAAATCAGGTAATCTATTATAAGGAGTTCGCTCAGTAATATTTCTACTACTCATTCTTACGGGTGTACTGGCCATGACAGGATCAACTACGGGAGCAGGTGGGCACAACTCTAACTGACGCACCCGGAGGTCGTCTATTTTCTTATTTACTAAACGCACTTCTTTTTTTACATAACTAATTTCTTGGTAATCGATAGCCGGGTCTAACCCACCCAGGAGCACTGAGGACGCGTTTACAAATGAATTACAATGAGAATCTAAATCCTTGAACCTAATTAATAACCTAGGTATTTCAGATGTACCAAGAAGTTCCGAGGTATCGGTAATCCAATCGGAAACAAAGCGTATCACACCTATATTTTTTCTATATTCCGCGCTTTCCGTAAATAAGGAACATTTTACTGTTTCATCATGAGTAGCCATTTTAAATTATCAAGTAAACTAATAACTGAACTAAAATATTAAAAATTAATAAACGCGTAATAAACAATGAACCCACTACCAACGGGCGAGATCAGAAATCAAGTAAACAAATAACTCAACTAAAATATTAAAAAAAATAATAAACTCGTAATAAACAATGAACCCACTACCAACGGGCGAAATCAGAAATCAAGTAAACAAATAACTCAACTAAAATATTAAAAAAATAATAAACTCGTAATAAACAATGAATCCACAACATCTGGCGAGATAAGAAACCAGTTACGGTCAAGTTCAGGGACGCGTCGCATCTACATATATCGCAATACAACAAAATAATATGAATATACAATATGACTACAATTAAGGCTTAAGCTTCATTTAAATAAAAATAAAAAAAAAGGGTGACAATAAAAGTGTAGGGATAATATTTTAAAGTAAGTTAGTTTTTTAAGGAAATTATATTAAATTATTTTAACTAACTTCAATTATAATTTAAAACAGGATAGGTAATAACGTATAGGCGTAATATTATAAAATATATGTAACCATATTATGTGTATTTATTATATTTTATATTTAATATATAAAATTATATTCAATATTTATTTATATATTTTACACATTATACATTCACCCTACACAATTATATTATATGTATAAAATTTCATATAACATTATTTTTTAAACAACTCGATGCGAACACGTTTTAAAAGGTTAGGAAATCAAATTATATTGTAATTATGCGTTAGGTACCAAATTAAGAGCCAAAATACCAAAACGGGAAAATAACACTGTAATGAAAGGGACTCAGGGGCATGAACTACGCTATAATCAGGGGGACTCAGAGGGATTAAACTACGCTATAATTAAGGGGGCCCAGAGGGATGAAAACCACGCTCTGCTACCAGAAAATGTATATAGTATATAATGAATATAATGAACTGCGTTCTGCTACCAAAAAATATATATTGAATAGTGGGTAGGGGTCAGCAATTGTGGAAGCGTGCTGAAGTGGAGGTTATTTATTAATTATTTACTTTATAGTCTGTTTTAGGATAATAGAAATTGTACAGTACCTTATCTTCATGATTCACAACACAAACACTGATTGTTCCCGGCACGTGGAATGTCTAACTTGAGTCTTCTTCACTAGGGGTTACTTGCACTATTATCTTTTGTTGGTTTGTCTTTGTCAGGTTCAATATCAAGAGGGAATACACAAAAGGGAAATCAAATAAGGCTGAGGGAGGGAAAATCACACCGCTAATTAATATTAGATTCAGGAAGGACGTGCGCTCGCGTCGGCCGTCTCACGTGCCCCCTTTACTACAACTCGACAACTACTACTAACTACTACTGTTACCGACCGCGCGGGGTGTTCGCACAAGACTTTGACGACAACCCGCGCGGGGGTCATCGCAGGGGGCGGCACAAATAGGAATAAACATATATATATATATATATATATATATATATATATATATATATATATATATATATATATATATATATATATATATATATATATATATATATATATATATATATATATATATATATATATATATATATAGGCTACTCATGATGAAACAGTAAAATGTTCCTTATATACGGAAAGCGCAGAATATAGAAAAAATATAGGTGTGGTACGCTTTGTTTCCGATTGGATTGCCGATACCTCGGAACTTCTTGGCACTTCTGAAATACCTAGATTATTAGTTAGGTTCAAGGATTTAGATTCTCATTGTAATTTATTTGTAAACGCGTCCTCAGTGCTCCTGGGTGGGTTAGACCCGGCTATCGATTACCAAGAAATTAGTTATGTAAAAAAAGAAGTGCGTTTAGTAAATAAGAAAATAGACGACCTCCGGGTGCGTCAGTTAGAGTTGTGCCCACCTGCTTCCGTAGTTGATCCTGTCATGGCCAGTACACCCGTAAGAATGAGTAGTAGAAATATTACTGAGCGAACTCCTTATAATAGATTACCTGATTTACCTATCCCTAAGTTTGATGGACGTCCTGACTCCTGGATAAGTTTTATTGATCAGTTTGACAGTGTAGTAGATTCCCAACACCATTTAACCCCCACAATGAAATTACAGTACTTGGTTGGATCCTTAGCAGATGAACCTAAGCGGTTGTTGCTACATTTAAAAATTGAAGAAGGCAACTATGAAGTTGCTCGTGAGTTGTTGAAACAGCGGTATCACAATACACGGGTACTTGCTGATACCTACATAACCCAGATACTTACCCTGCCGGAGATTTCGAATAAATTTACAGGTTTGCGCGCGGCCTTCTTGAACCCCTTGTTAACTGCCTATCGCTGTTTAGAACGTTTAGAGTTACCCGTCTCCTCATGGTCTTATATGTTACTACATATATGTTTGACTAAGCTTCCCTCTGATTTGAAATCCCGTTTTGAGCGTTGTTATGGCGGTGACGCTGATGAATTACCTACCTTTAAAAATCTTACTACTTTTTTGGAAGACGAATGTCGTCACCATGACAACGTTGGCAACACCTCCCTTGTAGATTCTAACCTGACGAAATTTAAAAGTACTGTATCTAAACATACTTACTTTGAGGCTCCTCCATCCCCTATATTAGATATTAGACAAAAAATGTTACCTGTAATAAATAATAGTAAAAAATGTTACCTGTGTGCTTCCTCTTCCCATTACCTCCGTGAATGTCCCGAATTTAGAGCTATGAATCCTAGAGAAAGATCGGGATTTGTAAAACATTCCCGGTTATGTTATAGGTGTTTGGACAAACATTCAATTCTTATGTGCAAGCGGGACTACAAATGTTCAACCTGCGGTCGCTCATCCCATCACACTATGCTATGTTTTAATGATTCCCGTAACCCAATGTATCCCACCTCATCCAATCGCAATTATAATTATAATTCCAAATTTAATAAACGCAATTATCCGCGTACCTGTCCTGCTTCTACCCGCGGTCCCCATATGGGCGGGGGCCAGCATAAGAAATATTCCCCTTCGCAACTCCAGCGCTCCCCCCAACGACATTCCAGAGAGCTTCTCCCCCCAGAGAAAATGCTCCGCCCCAACCTAGACAGGTTGAAAATAATATAAGATATCGTGATAATTCCTATAATAGAGAAGATAGACCCACATAGCTAGATACTTGTATTACTCCCCCTTCCCCTTGCCTGAATATCTCACCCAATTCCCTTATATTATTGCCTACTGTTAAATTACACGTTAAAACTGCTAGTGGTTATTATATTGAAGCGTGTGCCTTATGTGATACCGGTGCCCAGGGTTGCCTCATTACAACCGATCTTGTTGTTAATTACCTCAATTTGACCATCTCCCCCTCCTGTGCCCCTGTACGTGGCATAGGTAATATTCCTTTAGTGGTTTCCCGTGGTTCTATTTCCCTGTGTTTTAAACCTTTGTATAATTCCTTCCCTGAGGTGTCAACCTCTGCTATGGTTATAGATGTGATTGCCGGTACGCATCCTGATTGATTTTTCCCTTGCTGACCCTACCTATAATAAGCCTGGCCCGATAGATATACTATTGGGTGCTGACGTGTTCGGCGCGCTTTTATTACAAGATAAAATATTTAACTTTAACGGCCTTACTGCTTTATCTACAATTTTTGGTTATATTGTTTGCGGTCCAGTCGCTGCCGATTATGGTGAATTAGAGCCCCCCATGACTGGAATATCCTTATCCCGTCTCATCGAGAGATTCTGGAAGGTCGAAGAGACTCCTCAACCTATGATTGCTAACCCCTTAGATAACGTGTGTGAGATATTTTTTAAAAGTACAACCTCCCGTCACACTGACGGTCGGTTCATTGTGAGGCTCCCCTTCCTGAACGATCGACCTACCCTTGGAGAATCTAAACCTACAGCTATCCGTCGTTTCCTTGGCCTCGAGAAGCGTTTAAACGCGGACCCTAAATTACGTGATAAATATATTTCTTTTACGCGTGAGTATATTGAGTTAAATCATATGAGTCCTTATCCCTTCCCCTTACCCAGTGAACATTACTTTATTCCCCACCATGGTGTCTTTAAGACCGGAGATACATCTAAAATACGTGTTGTTTTTGATGGTAGTTGTCCCTCGTCTAACGGTATCTCACTTAATAAGTGCTTACATAGTGGTCCTAAATTACAAAAGGACATTAGCCTAATCCTCCTTAACTTTCGTAAGCATGTCGTTGTGTTTGTGGCAGACATACGCATGATGTTCCGTATGTCGTGGGTACATCAGGATGATCGTAAATACCAACTTATTTTATGGCGTGAATCCCCTTCTGATCCCTTACTCACCTATTCCCTAAATACTAAAACTTACGATTTTTGCTAAAATTGAAGCGGTATTAAATTCCCGGCCGTTATGTCCCTTATCTAATGACCCTAACGATCTAGAAATTTTGACGCCTGGTCATTTTTTGATTGGCCAACTTCTTAGTGCTTTGCCGGAGTATCCCTATAACAATGTAAAAATTAATCGTTTAACCCGTTTTCAAGTAGTGCAACAGATAACTCAACATTTTTGGTCGCGGTGGCAGTTAGAGTACCTATACACTTTGCAGACTAGGCAGAAGTGGACTGATCCAGTGAATCCTCCAACAGTAGGCGAGCTAGTCCTCATAAAAGATGATAATTTACCCCCCTTTACAGTGGCGACATCGACAGGTATCCTAAAGAGAGCCTTAACCAAATTAGTTCGTCTACCTATTAGTTAGCTACTCCCATTTTCTCGTAAACATTAGATGTTTAGGGCGGGGGCTATGTTTGTTCATATATGGCAACCCCGACTAGTTTAGAGTCTTGTGCGGACACCCGGCGCGAGCAGTCGTCGAGTAGTAGTCGAGAAGTAGAAAAAGGGGCACGTGAGACGGCCGACGCGAGCGCACGTCCTTCCTGAATCGATATATTAATTAGCGGTGTGATTTTCCCTCAGCCTTATTTGATTTCCCTTTTGTGTATTCTCTCTTGATATTGAACCTGACAAAGACAAACCTACAAAAGATAATAGTGCAAGTAACCCTTAGTGAAGAAGACTAATAACAAATGTGAAACATTCCATGGTGCCGTGAACAATCAGTGTTTGTGTTGTGAATTATGAAGATAAGGTACTGTACAATTTCTATTTTCCTAAGACCGACTATAAGGTAAATAATTAATAAATAAGCTACCCTTCAGCACGCTTCCACAATTGCTGAACCAACCCTACCCTCTATTCAATATATATTTTTGGGTAGCAGAACGTAGTTCATTATATTCATTATATACTATATACAATATATATATATATATATATATATATATATATATATATATATATATATATATATATATATAATATATATATATATATATATATATATATATATATATATATATATATATATATATATATATATATATATATATATATATATATATATATATATATATATATATATATATATATATATATATATATATATATATATATATATATATATATATATATATATATATATATATATATATATGTATATGTATATATATATATATATATATATATATATATATATATATATATATATATATATATATATATATATATATATATATATATATATATATATATATATATATATATATATATATATATATATATATATATATATATATATATATATATATATATATATATATATATATATATATATATATATATATATATATATATATATATAATATATATATATATATATATATATATATATATATATATATATATATATATATATATATAATCCTTGTTTTTTTATTATATCCATAAGGTTAAATTTTCTTTATGTAGATTTATTTAAGTTTTAATATTCATTTGATATTTCATTTTCACTATTTCAATTTTGTATAATAATTTAGAATACATACTTATTCATCTGAAAAAGAAGTACTTGATTATTGTATACTATATTTACCACCTTCATTCCAATTAAAATAATTGTCTATCAAATGATGTCTAACAATATGATGTTGGTGAGTTACTCCGATCAACTGGATCATTTTCAGACTCCTCAACCATTATCTCTACATCAGGTTCCACATCATTAATATTATTTTACTGGCAAATGTTGTGTAACACTGAAGTAGTATTAATAACAGCTTGTGTTGTCTCTAATGAAAGGTGATAGTACTAGAAAATACCTTGTCCATACACCAAAACATCTGAAAAAATCATAAATGAGGTATCTATGTGCAAACAATTGTTGAGCTAATAGTTGTAATATAAATCTTTTTATAATATTTCTAGGGGGGACGGAGAAAGCAGGGACTGAGCAACGGAGTGCCTCCCTCTGCCCTCTGCCTACCCTGCCTTGTGCGGGATAAAGCGTGAAGCTAAAAAAAAAAAAAAAAAAAAAAAAAAATTTCTATTCATAATCTGTGCTTCATTATAATGATTCTCTGCAATAGTTCTTGTATTAAGCAGAGGTATTAATAAGTACGAAATATTTCCAAAGATGCCATCTTCACATCGCATTAGGTGCTACAAATCATACAAGTTAAGAGTTTAACATTGAATCATTAATTAATATATGTAATTAATAATTATCTTAAAAATATACTTTTAAAAATTGAGTTGTTGGATATTGTAGCGTCATGATCAGATTCTGGCCAAAGTAACCACATTCTTAATTTTTTTTTACTTTTTATTTATTTGCTTTATTTACATTGAATAAATAAAGTAAATAAAAAAATCTGCCTTTATATATACCTTTTCTGTTCCTGTATTCTTCTTCTATATTTGAATCTAAAACATAATGATACTTAGTTTTTATTACATCTTAGTAAAATAGTAACAAATCAAGAAAATAAAAGGTTAATAAGTTCTTTGATTTTCGCGATTTTTATACATTTTAAATAAAACAATTTAACCGGATTTATCGCGTATATTAACATTATTTGGGAAACCCGACGTTTCGAACACTTTGCAGTAGTCCGTGGTCACGGGTAGACTGAGGTGGCATTCGTCTGTCATTTGATATAATTATTATATCAAACTACCGCCAACGGTTCCTGAGTTGCCTCGCGTACTGCCCTGGATTCCTGCAGAATGAGCTGACTGTATCCTGCCCTCTGGTGTGGTGTGTTTGGGATTTTAAAATTTTTATAAGTGGATCCCAAGTGGTAGAAAGTTTCCAACCGTCTTCTCTATTGAAATTAGGATGTTTATGTATTTCAATAACCTCGCGGATCATTCTAGGAATATATTTATTTTCCCTAGCGAGTATATGAGGTTTATCAAACCTGATGTAATGGTTAGGCTTGTTCAAGGAGTGCTCACACACAGCTGACTTTAATACACGCCCATTCTTGACATCTGAGATGTGCTCTTTCACCCTAACACCGATGCTTCTCTTTGTTTGACCAATGTAAGATAAGCCACAGTCACAATCAAGTTTGTATACACCTGCACACTGCAAGGGAATATTACATTTAACTGGTCTCAAGAATTGGCTCACTTTTTTGTTAGGCTTAAAAATAGTTTTAATTGAAGCTCTTCTTAAGATGTTGCCGATCCTGTCTGTAACTCCCTTTACATATGGTAGGAGTGCTGGCTGTCTCTCTACTGTGGGTGGCTTGGTGGTCTTCTTACAACTTATCTGTGGTCTTCCTACCAGGTGACTGTATGTGTACAATCTATTGCACCAAATACTTTAGGAAACCCTGCAATGGCAAGAAAGGCAGGCTGGGTATTTTCTGTAACTTTAAACATATTCTGAGTATAGCCCAGCTATTACGGCCACCGGCGTTCTGCTAACTATTATAATAACATAACATAAAGTAATAGAATTTTGTACTTACCGAGAAGATTCTCAGTCATGGTAGAAGTATTTATTTAATTTAGTAAATAATTCATCAACACTAGTTTTATTATGTCTGAATTTAAATGTAAATTCAGCGTCTGATAATTCACTATAATAATTTCTGCGATTATTTTTTTTACTTTCTACAGGTTCTGTATTTGCATTAGAATCAAATACACCGACCTCATAGATTTCGTTATCATTTTCATCACTAAACAAAGCTATTATTTTTATTAAATTCGCAAGTTAAATCTGTAACTAACGATAAATCGCCCGAATTCGAGCGATATAAAAATTGTTGACAGATAGTATTTAAAACCAACTAAAGTTAAATGACAGAGCGTTATTGAAACGCTCTACGTGTAGTTTGTATGGAACTATATATCTCTGGTAAGCAGTCGGCCCTCCCAAAGATAGTTTAAACTCGAAGATATAAATTCTGATCTATCTTTGTTTATTGAAACGCAAAAGTGACATTTCGCCTACTGACGATAACCAATTTGACAGATTGTAAAATGTTAGTAGGTTATTGAGATCGGCCGTAAGAGTGTAATTTTGGAATCAGAAATTGTTCATAAAGCCAGCATTCTGTTAATATTATAACGTCAAAGCAACAATTGAAACGCTTTAAAACCGCCAAAAACATATCAAAGTTCTTTTTTAGACTTCTTATGTTAAGGTGAAGTACATTAACATCATAGTCTTTTTTTTTTTTTTTTTTTTTTTAGCTTCACGCTTTATCCCGCACATGGCAGGGTAGGCAGAGGGAACTGCAGGAACCATAAGAACCTAGTGTTAAGACACTCCGTTACTTAGTCCCTGCTTACTCCGTCCCCACTTTCCGCCGTTTTCGAGGCATTGCGTGTTGAGTGGCGGAACTCAACGCCGCGCTTTGCCTTACATGCCAGAGCGAAGAAAATGGAAATAGAAAAATCCATCTTCTCCGACTGGGGATCGAACCCAGTAACCGTCGCGTTACAGGCAGACGTTGCGCCTCTGCGCCACGACGGTCCTCATAGTCCTGTATTAATATTTCCTGTATTATTTTGCAATTTATACATAACGAATCTAACTCATTGTTGTTTAACTTACTATCGCCTGTTAATATAATTGATCATTAGTTTTATTAGAATACTGATTTTTTTTAAGAAGACAAACTTTAGAACCAAAAGAAAACCCAGGGCGTAAATAATTGTTCATTTTATATAAGTACAGGTGATAAATTTTAAAAATTAGCTTAGTAGTACTTTGACAGAGTGAGACAGGAGCTATACAACCGATTATCTTTAAACATATAACCAGAAGACGATGACAGAACAGAAAATAAATTTATTTTGATTTTGGAGCAGAAAACTATAAATATACTTACAACTCCAATTATCAAATATATGCACAATTGTAATCTATAATACAAGCGAGATCCAAAAAATTCCATAAACAACAACAATAAAATAATAACATGTAGCATACTAATATAACTTAAGCTATTACTTTTACGATGGTATAGAAAAAATGTTTGTAAGATCATCATAATTTCGAACGGGGCAAGCCGGTTTGCTGTCGTATGGTCTAATAAATATTATACCATGAGAGCACCAACAGTGAAGAAATCCTTTTTCTTTAGTTTTTTTACGAGCTTCACGATAAAGTTCACGATTCGTATTTGTCAATCTCTCATTATAATATATTTTTTGTGATTCTCCAGGTATATCCAGATCTGCACTCGTAATATTTCGTCTCGATTTCGCTGCCTTGATTATTTCGTCACGTTTAGATCTTCGTATAAATCGTACCACCACCGGTCTCTGAAATGATTTGCCATTTTTAGCCGGCTTAATTCGTTTACCAACACGCGATACCCAATCAATATCATGATCTCCGAGCTCTACTCCAAGTTTTCGAATTGCTAGCAAAGCTACATGATGAGGATTTTCATTTTTCATCTCGGGCAAACCAGACAGTTCAAGCTCGTTTCGCATATGATTCTGGGCCTGTGTGTTTAGTTCTTGTTGTAATTCTTTTATGGTGATTTTTAAGACGCCTGATTGCTGTTCACGATCCTCTAAGTGTTTTATACGACTTTCATTGTGTGCAACCGCGGACCCTTATTCTTCTAAGCGCTTTTCGCAGCTGCGCAGCGAATTTATCGCATTTTCGAGATGTTTTTTTAAGTCACATATTTGTTGAGTTAAAAGTCGAACTTCACTAGTTAATTCCTTCACTTCTGTACTACTTGCAGATGATGCACCCCCTACGTCGGTCTTCTTGCGAAGGGTAACGTTATCATCTGCCGGTCTAATAGGCGTGGAACTATTATCTCCCCCTCTTCTTTGCGAAGCACAACAATCAGGACACTTCCAGTTGTTCCTTTTTTCGTTACTTAGAGCAGATATGTTTATACACATACAGCAAAAATATTTTTCTCATGTGACTGAAGAACATTTAATTTTATTAGAATCTTTAGTATTTTTTAAACACCCGTAACACTTCATTTTTTAAGTGAATGTCTCTCAGAGTACGACAACAAAATCGGTTCGTGTAGGTCCTTATTCTTTGATATAAGACCTTGTAATTAGCGAGTGAATCACAGGTGCAGTAATTCACGCGAGTATGACACTTGCACCGTACAGTTAACCGCGTTAATCGTATGCACGGGTACTATTGCACTGTCACGAACTTGTCAGCTGATTTTTGTTTAATAGTTTTAAATTTACACTTTAAATTGTTTATTATCACAGTTTTATATATAGTCTATTCGTATGTTACACTGTTACACTTTTTAACGTTGACTTTGCTTGTTTAAAGCTAAATAAACAATAAAAACTTTAAATTTAGTACAGAGATACAACGGTTAAGTTTTAAACAGTTTGACCGAGCGTCAAAGAATGCAATATATACATTAAATAATATATAATATGTAATAATATATACACCTAATATATTTATGTGACACCTAATAATGTAGACCTTTTAAGCCCTGTAAGTCTGATATCTCAAAATCAAGTTAAGACTAAATTGTGCCATTTGGTCTGTACTCAATCGAACATACATCGACAAGTTACGACTGATTTAACCGGTCTTAAGTCGCATAAGTTAATTTTTTTGTTGAATTTTTTTTCATATATTGGGGCTGTTACTGTTTTTAGAAGAACATAATCTAATCAGGTAAAATTTTTATCGAGTGATCTACAGTTAGATGCGCAATAATTCGCTCTATCGAATAGCATTAAAATGTAGAAACCGCCAATTTTCGACTTGAGCGGTGTTGTAAGCTAAGGGACGTTATGACATGATAGTAGCAGCAGAGACTTGGCTAGACGAAACAGTGGTAGATGCTGAATTATTTCTGTTTAATTATATACAGAAGAGACTGTCACAAACCACGGCATGTATCCAAAAGCAGGCGGAGAAGTTTTATTTGCGATATCTAAACAATTCGACTCGCGTAGAATAATCCATTACGAGAGTATGCTTGAGGACTTATGGATTAATGTGAAATTTAAAAGTAATGGCGTTTATAAGAACCTCTTAATTTGTGCTGTATACTTATATATATATTCTTTATTGCACACATAAAAATTCAATTGAATACAAAAAAATACATTTTAGTTTACAAAGGTGGGCTTATTTCTAAAAGAAATCTCTTCCAGCCAACCAGTGGAAGTAGGTAAGTGTCTAACAGCGGGAATGTGCAGTGCAATTGTCAAATAAAAAAAAATCTGATAAAAAAAAAGAATATTGGAATGAATTTGAATAAAAAAGGTATGTAGGTAATGAGAATATTTTAAAACATACACATACATATATACATACATACTTACATAAATATATATACACATACATACACACATACATATATATATAACAAACATATACATAAATACATACATATTATGCTGAATAAAACAGTCTATATATTGCTAAAATAGTAATGCGAATGATAGGCTAGAAGCTGTCTGTGAAATTTAATTGTTTTGACGTTCCAGTAAATATTTTTTTAATCGGGTTTTAAAGGACAAAAGGGATGGGCTTCTTTGGATAATATTGGGAAGTTTGTTCCAGAGGGATGCAGCGTACACCGAAAAGGACTTTTGTAAAAATTTCGTGTTGCTCATAGGTACGTCAAGCGACGGAACCACGCCAGACCGCCTAGAGCGTGAGGGAGGGGGAAGAAGGTTGAAACGGGAACTTAGGTAGGAGGGGAAATCAGGATAATTAAGGATGTTAAAAAGAAATGCAAGGATGTGCATATCACGGCGAAGTCGGATTGGGAGCCAATTAAGTTGAGCGCGAAATTGAGAGACATGGTCATACTTACGTAAGCCATAAACAAAGCGTGGCTAGATTTTGAAGTCGCTCTAATTTATTAAGTAGCTCCTCGTACACATCCAGATAGCAGATGTCAGCGTAGTCGAGAATGGGAAGGAGAAGACATTGCGCTAGCATAATTTTGGTTTTGTGAGGAAGGAAGTACTGGAGACGCTTAAGGCAATGGAAGGAGAAATGCATGCGCTTGCTGATTGCATTAATATGAGACGCCCATGACATGTTACAATCAATTATTAGACCTAAATTCCTAACTTCGTTACAGTAAGGAATTGACACACCTGAGTATTGTATTGCAGGCATTGAATCCCACTTGACTTTGTGTCTAAGTCTATTGCTGCCAATAATTATGGCCTGAGATTTATTTGAGTTTACCAATAGGCCAAAAGATTCCGCCCAATTTTTGATGGTAGCGAGGTCGTTGTTTAAAATTTCGATGGTTTCAGGTAACTCATTCAAATTACTATGGCGGTAAAGTTGCAGATCATCCGCATACAGATGGAAAGGAGAAATAATGACTCTTGAGATGTTGTTGATAAAAACAGAGAAAAGAAGTGGAGAGAGAACGCCGCCTTGGGGAACGCCAGCTGTGATATCAAGCCAGGACGAAGTTATGTCGTTTGCTTTTAAACATTGCCGGCGCCCGAAAAGATAAGATCGGAACCAGCTTATAGCTTCAGAAGAGACATTGACTGCTCGAAGAGTGCCAAGAAGTATATCGAAATCAACAGAGTTGAAAGCACTGCTGAAATCTAAGAGTACCATAACGGTTAGCTCGGTGTTATCCATAGCGCCCCGAATGTCCTCCGTAATATTCAACAAAGCCCCAACTGTGCTGTGGAACGGACGGAAACCGGATTGTAAGGGACAGAGGAGATTATTGGTGGAAAGGTATGAGTACAATTGGTTACTGACTAAAGTTTCTAGGACCTTGGATAGAACAGGGAGGATAGATATGGGACGGTAATCAGTGACGTTGGAGGGGTTGGAGATTTTGGGAAGTGGAATGACATAAGCACTCTTCCATTGTGAAGGAAAGATATTACTTGACAGTGAAAAGTTGATGATGTGGGTGACCACTGGTGCAATGCTCTCCAACACAGGAAGAATCATATCCAAGCTGAGGTTGTCAATTCCAAAAGCTTTTGTGGAAATGGAATGAACACACTTCTTGACATCATCCTCTGATACAGCTTTAAATGAAAATGAACTGAAGTCGGGTAGGCAAATTTGAGACAGTAAAGTAAGTGTATTAGATTTTATTTGGGGATTGATGTAAAATGGAGGAGTTGTAAAAAAAGAATTAAGAACGTGAAGATCCACTGAAACTTGACGAGTCTCAGTGGTTTTGCCCACACCAAATGACTCCAAGAATCTCCAAACCTGCACTTGACTGAGATTCTTAATGGTATTGTGGAAATAGCGACGTTTGGCATCCCTACACATTCTGTTGCAGATGTTACGCAGCTTTTTGTAAGTAGCAAGGTTTTCGGGAGAGGGAGATTTTTTAATTTTAACCTTAGCTCTGTCACGTTTTGCCATAGTATTTTTAATTACTTGTGTTAACCAGGGAGCAGGCGCATGCTTCATACGAACTGGTCTTACAGGAGCGTGGATATTGTAAATTCTAATCAGTTCAGAAGTTAAAGATTCTACCATAGTGTCAATGTTAGTTGATGACACTAAAGGAGACCAGTCTATGTTTCTCACATCTTCCCTTAAGCGTTCGAAATCCATATGCCTAAAATTGCGCTGAAGAAAAATTTTGCCTCTAACCCTAGGAGGACGTAATTTATATGATAAAAAAACAAGATCGTGAAAGGAAAAAGGAGCAGTCATTTGACCATGTGAATTAACAAGATTAAGGTTAGAGACAGAGATTATATCAATCTGAGAGGGCCTACTATTGGGAAAATAATGAGTTGGGGAAGACAAGGGTAAAAGGTGTAAGTCATATGACTCGTGTAGTTCTTTCAAAAAATGAGTTCTACGATCATTTTTCAAAAGACACGTGTTAAAATCGCCCATGCAGATCACATGTTCATATTGACGTAGGTTCTCAAGAATACCATCCAGAGCACTGAAGTAATTAACTTGGTCATTAGGGGAGTATAAGACTCCGGCAAGAACTTTTGAATGACACAATGTCAACTCCAAGAAAAGGTATTCAAGAGGTCCACTATATTCTTGAGGAGAGCACATAACGACACTGGCAGGAATGCTGTCACGGAGGTAAATACCCACGCCTCCACCACCCCGCCCAGTGCGGTCGTTGCGAAATAGCTTATAACCTGTAAGAGAATAACAAGCAGTTGAAAGCGAGGGTTTTAACCAGGTCTCAGATACAAATAAGCCATCAACTACGCCAGAGCTAAAGGATGCGAGAAGATCGGTAAAGTGAGCTGGAATACTCTGCGCGTTGATATACACTAAGGAAAGGCCTTTGGAACATTTTTCAAATCAAATCAAATCAAATCAAATCAAAAAAAGCTTTATTTAGACATACACATTTTACATATACAAAAAAAAAAAAACAATATATATATAAAAAAAAACCAAGAAAGTGATGCCTAAATTGGTAGGCCACTCAGCTTATGTTGAAAAATCATTGTACAATGAGTTTCAACGCTGGTATTCTGTGGCTGCCAGTCACTAAGCACGTCACGTCGTAGGTAGTGAGAAAATTAATAAAAAATAAAACGCCTTAGTCATAATTCGGGCGTCGAACGTTAACAAACATCGCATGACTTATTGGGAAATACAAAAAATAACTTACAATTACTAAATTGTTAATTATTTAACCAGAATTGCAGTGTATAATAGCTAAGAGCAAATGGCTTTACAAAGAATATTATTGGAAACTAAAATAAATATACCTAAGACATAAAAGCTACAGTGGGTAAATTTAAAAAAATATTATTTCTTATTATCATTATAAAATAGTTTCGTGAGCGACATTATTGTGTGTACAGTAATTGTTATTCAATGGGGCTACTGGCTTCCGTCTGTGAAAATTAAATTAGTAAATATCATATCATAAATTATAGGTGTATTTTAGAAGTGGATTTCAATAAAATAATGAAAAGGTACATCGAGCAACCATCAAAATGTGCGACAAATATTCTGAAATTACTGATAGTCATAAACAGCGCCACCTTGCCAAGAGGCCATATCAATAGGGTAAGAATTTACACATAACTAACGAACGGCACACAGAATGTATAAAATTAACACTGAGTTTGTAAATTCATTAAATGCAATTTAAATTTGTTTCTAAAAACATTTATTGTTTTTAGGTTTCGAAGAGGCGGCGGCAGGTTGTTCCAGCATTTTGTCGCCGAGTAAATAAAACTACCTCGAAAGGCGGCGGTCTTATATGATGGCATGATCAACGAGTATGACGAGGCTCGTGTTTCGTGGGTTAGCCTCTGTTCGCAAGCCCATTTTAATTTGTGATAGAGGTATGGAGGCATTTTGTAATTCACTATCCCGAACAATAAAGTCGCGAAATGTAATTGTCTGCGATAGTCCATCTTCAACATCTTAGCAGAGTTCAGAAATGGCGTAACATGTGAGCGTGGTGGAATGTTAAAGCAGTATCGAGCACAGGCATTTTGTACTTTTTGGATAAGGTTCTTAGTACGCACAAGCAACCTGGGGCCTGTTACAATATCAGCATAATTTAATTTCGATAGTACAAGAGCCTCGCATAAATCTACTCTTACTTTAGGTGTTATATATTTTCGTATTTGATATAATAGTTTTAAACGATAAAAACAATTACTAACAGAGAGCATAATGTGTTTATCAAATCGTAGATTCTCATCCATTACAACTCCCAGATTGCGTGTTTCTGTGACACGTTCGACCTCAATGTTATTTAATTTGATAGTTGGTGATAAGATTGCAATTTTCCGTATTTGAGTTGGCGTACCCAAAATCATGAATTTGGTTTTCTTCGGATTTAACATTAGACAATTTGAATTGGACCATGCAGTAATTCTTGTTAGGTCTTCATTGAGCTTATTTAAAGCTATGTGTAAGTCTGCAGGTTTAAAAGATATGTATAATTGTATGTCATCGGCGTAAATATGATAATTACAGTATTTAATGGAATTGATGATATCGGCACAATAGAGAGAAAAGAGTACAGGCCCAAGGATTGAGCCTTGCGGCACCCCTCTTGTGGTAGCTCTACTACTAGAAACACATTTAGACCCATCCTCCCGAGTTACTTCTACGACCTGCGATATTATTGAGATAACTTTCAAACCATCTGATAGTGTCTGCACTGAATCCGTAATAATGGAGCTTGGCTAATAACAATGATAAATTTATTGTGTCAAATGCGCGTGAAAAATCGAGAAGTACCAATATGGTGCCTTCTCCGGTATCTTGTGCTCTCAATATATCATCAACTACGCTAGCTAGAGCTGTAGTAGTACTTCTACCCTTTCTAAATCCTGACTGAACACATGGAAGAATGTCATAACTTTCTAAATAGCGTGTAAGTTGAGAACACACAACTTTTTCTAAAACTTTTGATAGGGTGGGTAGAATACTAATGGGCCGGAAATCACTCAAATTTTGTGGATTATCAACTTTGGGAATGGGTTTTACAATTGCTTTCTGCCATAGCTCAGGAAAGGTACAAGTCCGTATAGATGTATTTACTATATTCACAATGGTATCTGAAATATATGGCAGACTACTTAAAATCATATCTAAAGAAATACCATCAGCTCCTGTCGCTTTAGATTTAATACTCCGTAGAGCTTTTAAAATTGTTATCTCATCTACCTGTTTTAGAGCAAAGCAGTTTGAGAAATGTCTATTATTAGTGTAGTAATGCATATCACCATATGCCACGTCACTATTTCCGGGCAAGGTTAGAAAAAATCGATTAAGATTATTCGGTTCTGACAAATGATCTGGTAGACACATGGTATCCCGTTTTTTCTTATATACTAAAATATTCTTTAAATGCTTCCACATGTACTTCGGTTTCTTAGCGTTATTATTTATGAACTGGGTAAAATATGCACCTTTCTCTCTATGGATTGCCATTTCAACTTCTGACTTCAAATCCTTGTAGTAGGCTATGTGAGTATCTTTCTGAGTATGACGTGATCTTATGTGTGCCTCATTTCGAGTACGAATCATTTCATTGATGTTGTAAGTAATCCACGGATATTGGGACTCTTTAAAGAGTCCACATATAAGTGGTGCTAAGGAATCGAAAACAGATAACAAAATAATATTAAATTGAGAAACAAGACTATTGACGTCATATATGTTAAGAAACTGTTGATTGAAATTTGTTAAATAGTTTTTGAGATCATTTTCATTAATGCTACTAATTTTTCTATAAGATTTTCGAAGAGCCTTAGGTTTATATTTGCGTATATTAAATTCAAATGATAAGAACGCATGACTGCTAAGCTCATGTATATAGTCTACGCATACTTCACTAGTGTTACCATCTACACAAACTAGATCTATTAGTGTCTCACTGTGAGAAGTAAAGTGGGTAGGCTCATTAACAATCTGTTTGAGATTCGTGTACATTAAGAACTCACACAGCATACGTGTACAGTAATTATCAGATTCGTAAAAATTAATATTAAAATCACCGGTCAGAACTACATGGTCATAAGCAGAAAGTGTAGCGAACATATCCGTAAGGCCGTCAAAAAAGATACGTGGATTTAGCCAAGGAGGTTGATATGCAGTGCCGATGACTAATTTTTTCCCACCTACGCTCACACTAAGCCACATCTGTTCCATGTCCGGAGATGTTGCAGGATGAACGAGGGTTCGTGCTGCTAATCCACGTCTAATGTAATAGCCCACACCACCACCACGGCCACGTACTTCAGCAGGACGCGGCTTGTGGCGCAGACGATATCCCGGGATATTTGGCGCTCGCCCTTCCTCACCCTCTCTCAACCAAGTTTCATTCAAGGCCATAATGTCTACATCATGGCGGTTAATAGCCAGCATAAATTCATCGTGACGTGTCCCCAGAGATCCTGGATTCAGAAAACCAATTCTTATTTTACGTAACCCAGGCATCGATCATACAAACTTTACTAAGTAACTTAATAATGTCTAAATATGAAAATGTATTCATGTTGAAAAATATAATTATAGATATATGTGTAAATACAGTAAAAAACAATGCAATAATGTAATAATAAAATAACGATGCTGTATAAGTATAATAAGAATATTGGTATAAGTATGCTAAGATACGTACTAAAAACTTGGTCATCCCACTCATAAAATAAACAAAGCAACTACATACGACCATTGTATAAAGTGTTAATGGTACAAGTAATTCATCAATAATGATTAAAGTAAACATTGAAAAATGACTAAAATTGCACTTTACAACAAAGGTTAAGTACTCATTATTTTTGTTAAAAATTAATCTGACAAATCTATATTGTTGCAAAAAAACTTTTTTAAGTCTGATTCTATACGAACACGATAGATAGGTGTGTCAGTGCTACGCCGAATAAATATTTTCCCCCCCCTCGTCCACACAAAACGCCAGCCTTTCTTGTTGCCTTCCTCTTTCGCCCTAAATAAAAGGTAACGATTGTGTGGTGTGAGCCGCTCATTAATGTAATAACGTCGCAGCTCGCCATCGATGACGCCGGACGTATCAACACTGCGCCTCACGCGCGCTGCTCGTAGCAGGTCGTCGCGTAGTGAGCGGCGCGTCATCCGCACCACGATGGGACGCGGTCGCATTCGCTCGCCGTCGGCCGCCACGGAACGTCGAGGACCCATACGCTCTGCGCTCACGATGTCGCGTTCGGTGAGATCGATGCCTACTTTTCTGGCACATAACAGCACGATACTGTTAACATTCTCTCCAGGCTTTTCCGTGATGCCAGCTAACTCGAAGTCTGTTGCTAAATGCTCCTGCTCCCTATCATTCATGTGCATACGCAAGCGCGATATTTCCGCTTTGGTACTTTCCTCAATTTGGCTTTGGTTGTTAATGTCATCTTTTTCTAAGGCTGAAATTCTATATTCCATAGAAGTAAGGCGACTGTTGAATTCCGACATAGCCGTGTTAAGCCGGGAGACCTCTTCTCGAAAAAAGGACACTTCCCGGGAAACAGATGCCATCTCTTTTCTTAATAATCGCATCTCCTGTAACAGTGCTGCCGTCATGTCCTCGCCTACACTGGCATCAGCAAAAGTGTCAACCACGGCCTCCTCGTTATGGGGGGAAGGAGCCAGAACGGGAGTACATAATTTGGGACTCGCTTTGCAATCACGGCACATCCACTTCCCGTTAACTCTAGTGTCTGGGCTGATATTAAGGCAGACTCTGTGATAGCGGGAAGCACATTTTAAGCATTTAATGCCATCTGTTGTGGCAAGGAATTTACCACAATGCTTGCACTTATTTCCCATAATTGATTATATGATACTATACAGTATTACAGATAGAAACTAGATGGCGTTGCAAAATTATTTTGTTAATTTTTATTAATAGTTAATTCATTTAATTAACATAAAAGATATAGAATAGTTACTAAGTTTGGACACACACTATTTCACTATTTCACTGGTAGAGATTTAGAATAAAAAAAAAAAATATTTATTAATTTTTTTGGCACTTAAACGTTACGTGGGTATATTGTAACACTCAGCTCGAATTATTTTAGTATTATAGATGTTAATAAATGTAATAAGTTTCTTTCCACTATAGTTTTTACACGTTAAATTGTCACATGCACAAATAGTCACTATAATAAAACTGTTTAATTGATCTATGTATTTTATTTTTATTTTAAACTATTAGAACAACAGAATCAGCTGTCACTCCAACGACGTGACGTAACGTGATGAAGTTTTTTGTCAAAAACTTTCGACAGTTTGTCACAAAGTGGTTGGGAATCAAAATTATCGTCACTATTAGCACTATCATAGTTACTAGAAGAACATAAGAGCAATTCGCTATCATGTAACATTTAAAAATAAAATAAATGAATATAGTATATATACAAATAAAATAAATAAATATATACAAAACAAAAAAAATATAATAAATATAAAAAAATTACAAATATAAAAAAATAAATTTTATAAAATTTACCTGTACAAGTTGAATTTAAAATATAACACCAAAACTAAATTAACGCAAAGAAAAAGTTATACCACGTAAAAAACAAATGCAATACACATAACGTAAAACAATATAACATTAAACAGAATAGCAACTTTAAACAAAAACGAAAACAAAACACATGAAACGGAACGCAAAATAAAATAAAAGTACACAATAAGCATTTGATATAAGTGACATATGTCAAAATTGAAAGTAAACAATTTTAACTCAGAAAATAAAAGTTACATTGAGATAAAGTACTAAGAAAAAAAAATATTGTAATTATTAATGTGAAATAAAAACGTTTAGTTGACGTTATATAAACAAACCGGTTAATTGCCTTCAGTGGACTTGGTTACGGGACTTTTATCCATCAATTTCCTCAGTTCGCTTTGAAAGGAAATCTTGATTTTCGATTTATTTGACAATAAAATTACAATCATGCCGTCAGCTGACCAACATTTTTTGACTCCAAAGTGCTTACGGGCTGCCACAAACACTTCCTGGCGAGATTTTGTGAGAAACTCCGTCATCGTTATATTAGAGCCTTTTAGGTTGGTTTTAGCCCTCCACACACTGGAACGAAGTTGTAAACTGTTGAATCTTATAAGTATGGGCCGAGCAGATTCTTTTTTGGCACCAAGCCTGTGGCAAGACTCAATTGTAGTTGAATTGATATCTGGCATCTTTAAACGGTTGGATAACACGTGAAGTATTTTTTGAGTAACGTTTTCATTATTGTCCTCTTGTACGCCATGGAAAAGCAGAACCTTTCTTCTGGACTGTATTTCTAAGCGGTCCAGACCACCAGCCCAAAAGTTCAACCTGGGACTTTAATAAACCAAGTGTTTTCCACACAAAGGATTTAAATGTGTTGAACTCTGCAGCTAAATTTTTTATTGTGGGAGTAGAGGTAGATCTAGACTGTGATAAATTTTTTTCAAATTCACCCATCCTGGATGAGAACACAGAGGAGAGCTCTTCCATGCCCTTCAGTAATTGTTCCACAGGTGTATTCATAGTGAAATCAGTGTTGAAAATAAGTGAGTGAGTTTAGTGGTTATCAACTTAAGCACAGGTATTAAGTATTTACAGCATATATAAACTTTTAAAATATTTTAAATAAAACAATTAAAGAGCTTAAAAAAAAACACGTCTATCTTCTTTTGTGTCTACCCGCAAAAAACCACCACCACCACCTGTATCAATTGACTCTTTAAACTTGATCATAGATAACATTAACTCTGTTATACAGTCTTACAAAGGAGATCATTTTTTTTTTCGTGGGTAGGTGCAAAAAATATAACAGCTGATCAAGGAGCTCTTTTAGTTTTTTAATTTTAAGTTATAGTTAAGTTAAGTATAGTTCTTATTAGTTTTTTAGTGCATAAAAGTTATGTGTTAAATTGTTTAACCTGCCAGCAGTGTAATTCCTATAATAATATCTACCACTCTATAAGATTTATGTAATTACAAGTGACATATAACCTTTGAGCATCCGTGAGTTAAGTTTATATCACCATGGAGTCAATCAAGCACTCAATTGTTGAGCTGACACAGAATTTCAATACACAAATGACTGAGTTTCAAAAAAAATTGAACTCTGTGAACAGTATTGCAAGTCCAGCCACAAATATAACTGTATAGTTCAACACTTTCCGAGCCTTTGTATTAAATGTTCTTGAAGGTCTTCACCTTCAGGTTCAGCTTCTTACTAAACAATGTGATGACTTGGAAATGCGAAGTAGAAGAAAAATTCTATTGATGCATGGTATTGGCGAAAATAAAAAGGATGACCTAACTTCTCAAGTATTACAAGTATTGACTGAACATCTTAAAGCTACATAACTAAGCACGGATTGTATTAGTAGATGCCAGCGCCTCGGTAAAATCTCGCCAGGGAAGCCTAGACCCATTGTCAAGTTCAGAGATCTACCTTTGAGAAATCAAATTTGGTGCTCTAAGTCTTCTCTCAAGAACACAGGAATCACTCTCTCTGAGTTTTTGAGCTCCGGCACGAAGCTTTCATGGCTGCAAGACAGCGCTTTGGAATCTCTAAATGCTGGACTAAAGATGGTTTTATCATTGTCACTGGTCCGGATGGTAAGCGTCACAGTATAGTCCAATGTGCTGAGCTTGATAATATCACTAATAGTTCCGAAACTCAAACTCAAGGAATCACAGTCTCAACAACGCCCAAGCCAGTCACTGCAGCCAAGCAAGTTATCGGCATTAGGAGGTTCGTGAAGAAGTAACATTGTTGTTTATTCTTTTTTTTTAACTCCTTTGTTTCTATTTTTGCTTGAATCTTGTTTAGTAAACAAATATTTTTTTCACTTAAATGTAACTAATAGTAATTTGTAAGCTATTTGTTTCTTTAAGCTCAACATCCAACAAAATATTATTATAAACAAACATCCTTAAGTGACAGTTGACAGTCATGTCAATTGTAACCGGATGTTACAATAGATAATAAACATTCTTTTTAGAGTTACAAGTATAAAATTTTCTTATAGTATTTTTTTTTCTTCTTCTTCTTCTTCTCTTTATTAATGGCGTTTCGAGCGCACCAGTTGAGCACAATTCACTTCGCCAATGTCACGTTGAATGGAGAACACACAAAGGAGAATGTTTTTTTACCTCTTTTGAGATATCATCAAACAACAACTAAAACTTTTTTTTACCTCTTTTGAGATATCATGCGGCGTTGAGTTCCGCCACTCAACACGCAATGCCTCAAAAACGGCGGAAAGCGGGGACGGAGAAAGCAGGGGCTAAGCAACGGAGTGTCTTAACACTAGGTTCCCACGGTCCCTGCAGTTCCCTCTGCCTACCTTGTGCGGGATAAAGCGTGAAGCTAAAAAAAAAAAAAAAAAAAAGATATCATTACACAGTTGGAGAATGCATGTTTAAAAGAAAGTTAAAGTTTTTTTTTTTTTTTTTTTTTGTTTTGGCGGTAGGTGTAAAAGTAATAACAGCTGTTTTTGAGCACTCTATATTTATATTATTTAATATCAGTTTTTAATACATTGTTTCAAGTTAAATAGTTATGATTTAAACATTTCACCTACCAGTAGTGTTTTCCTTTAATAATTTTCATTATTCATTGAAAGTTATTCAAAATACAAGTGACCTTGAAGAAGTAACTTTTGTGAGTTCTACTTTGGTTTGACATTAAACAGCAGTAAAATGGAGTCTATCAAACACTCTATGGTTGAGTTAACACAGCACTTTAACTCTAAAATGGAAGAATTTCAAAAAAACTTAAATTCTTCGAGGAACACAACAAGTCCAACTGCAAGTATTGCAGCACAATTTAATGCATTTCGCTCCTTTATGTTAAATGCTCTTGAGGGACTTCAACTACAAGTTCTGCTGCTGACTAAACAATGTGATAATATTGAAATGCGAAGCAGAAGAAAAATCTTGTTATTACATGGTGTTAGTGAAGAAAAAAAGGAGGATACTGCCTCACAAGCTATCATGGTGTTGTCTAAGCATCTTAAAATGCCAGATATTTGTACTGATGATATAAGTAGGTGCCAGCGCCTGGGTAAATCTACGATAGGGAAGCCAAGGCCCATTTTGGTTAAGTTTAGAGACCAACTTCTACGGAATCAAATCTGGTATTCAAAAACCAGCCTTAAAGGCACTGGAGTTACTCTGTCTGAATTCTTGACCAAGACCAGGCATGAAACTTTTATGGCTGCAAGACAGCGCTTTGGTATATCTAAGTGTTGGACAAAAGATGGCTGTATTATTATTGTTGGGCCGGATGGCACGCGTCATAGTGTAGTCATGTGCTCTGATCTGGACCATATAACTAATACTCCCGAAGTCCACCTCAAGGAATCTTCTAGTGCAGGTACTACGCAGCCATTGGCAAAAGCTAAGCAAGTACTTCGTACAAGAAAAGCTTTGAAAAAGTAACTCCTTCTTTTTTTCTTTTTTTTTTATATTTTATTTACTTGTTTTAAAGTTTTTTTTTTCTTTGTTTTTTACAACAAATTATTTTAACAAATCATTGTATCTAGTTTTTGATATTTATATTAATTTTCTTCATTTAATAACTTAAAATAACTCTTAAAATGTTAGTTCTCACTTTTTACTTATCTCAGTATTTTACTTATTTTATAATTTCTTTTGTTTTTCTTACTTCTTTTCTTTTTACTGGTTATGTACCAATTAGTTATGTTGTTATTAACTTTTCATCTATCTAATAGTAATAACAATTTAGTGATAGGATAATTTTTATTGTAATGCTTATTGCCTTGTTTTGAAAACAAACCATGTAGTGACAGTTGACAGCCGCAAGCAATAGCGTTGATATGCTTGCTTAATTTCGTCCCGTTATACGCTAGCATACTTTCAATTTTAATATTTATCCTTGCAAGACACTGCTGATAGGTGTAAATAATATTATTATTATTTCATTTTATTTTCTTTTTTTTTTATTATTTCATTTTATTTTTTATTTATTAAACAATATTATTATTTTGTTTTCTTGTTATTTATTTATTATAGTTTTTTTTTATCATTATTTATTTATTAATACATATATTTTTTTTACTGTTTACTTTGATATTATTGGGATTTTTTTTCTTTTGTAATTATATTATTATTATTTTTATTTTCAATATATTGCTTATATTCATCATATATTTACATATAAAACATGTTTCACGATAGTGCTAGTAGTCATAATACCGATATTGATATATTTTCCCAGTGTAATTCATCCACGTCTGATGATAGTTTTCATAGTATTCCCGATCCTCTCAACTCTTCCTTAGCCACTAAATTCAAACCATTTCCCAAAAATTTTAACGTAGTTCATATCAACGCTCAAAGCATCCCTGCCCATTATCCAGATCTCCTTGATTCCTTCGATGTAGAAAATATTCACGCTATCCTCGTTTCCGAGACCTTTCTTAAACCATCCTTACCTTCAACTGCATATGCCTTGCCGGGTTTTCATTTAATAAGGAATGACAGGACTGAAAAGGGTGGAGGAGGGGTAGCTATCTACCTGCGCAGCCACATTCCTTTCTCAATCCTAGATAAATCACCGTCAGCCTACTCAAATTCTGCTGAACATATTTTACTAGAAGTTCTCTTTGGTACACTTAAAGTTTTACTTGGTGTTTTCTATAGTCCCAATTTACTTGTAAATTACTTTGAGTCGTTTGAAATTTTATTAAAAAAATACATTCCTGGTGCTGACCACACCATTATAATGGGGGATTTTAATACATGCCTTATTAAAAATGACTCTCGCGCTCGGCAATTAAAAACCGTAATCAATAGCTCCAACCTTGATATCCTACCTACGAATGCAACCCATTTTTTCCCTGGTTGTGCACCATCCTTATTGGATCTTATGATAGTTTCGTCAAATGAACGTATTGCTACATTTGGACAAATGTCAGCAGAAGCGTTTTCGTATCACGACCTCGTCTACCTCTCATATAAAATACGTCCACCAAAAATAAAACCTACAGTAGTGATGCGAAGATGCTTTACTAATATAGATAACGTTAAATTTATGCACGACCTTAACAGTATTGACTGGGATTGCATATTTAGTGTTGAAACAGCCAATGATAAAATAAATATCTTTAATTCTCTTTTGATTGAACGTTTTGATAAACATGCCCCTCTTCGACCAGTGAAAATAAAACATCTCCCTGCTCCGTGGTTAACTCATGAAATTAAGACACTCATGGCAAAACGCAACGCTACAAAGTCTAATTACAAAAAACATCCTACCGAGGAAAACTTGACGAGGTACAAAAAACTACGGAATAGATGTAATAACACTTGCAGAGATGCTCGACGCAGTTACATACATTCCTCAATCAATAACAGTGACCCAGCAAAAACTTGGAAATTTCTGAACGCGATGGGATAGGAGGCAAGCGCATGCGTGATACTACCTTAAACAGCTGTACGGATTTGGACATGCTGAATAAACATTTTACGACTATCGATCTGATGGATAATAGCACAAAAATGAAAACCCTCCAAATGTTATCCTCACTTCCTGTTCCTGCAACGGTCCCCTTCCTGTTTACATCTATCACAACAGCAGAAATACGAAAACACGTGCTAGCCATCAAATCTGATGCTATTGGCTGCGATGACATAAGTCGACGTATGATTCTGCTTACTCTTAATCCTATTCTTCCTATTTTGTGCCACATCTTTAATTGTTTCCTTTCCTCTAGTGATTTCCCTGATGCTTGGTGTCATGCATTAGTAATCCCCTTACCAAAGGTATCCAATCCCACATCCTTTTCAATTATCGTCCAATATCCATACTCCCTTTCCTTTCTAAAGTCTTAGAGCGCATAGTAGATGAACAATTATATCAGTTCCTACATAATAACAATATCCTGTCCTCGTTCCAATCCGGATTCCGTCCGGGGCACAGCACAGTAACTGCACTAAATAAGGTATGCGATGATATAAGATATGGGATTGACAATCAGCAAGTTACTATTCTTGTGCTGTTGGATTTTTCGAATGCTTTCAACACAGTTGACTTTGATATTCTTTTGGCCATCCTAAGCTCTATAAATTTTTCCCCAAAAGCTACTGAATGGTTTTCTTCTTATCTCCGTGGGCGTACTCAGTGTATTAAGTTTGATGGGAAGCAAACTTCTCAATGTCACATCTCAGCAGGTGTTCCACAAGATGGTGTACTGTCTCCATTACTGTTTTCTATTTTTATTAACACTCTTACTCAACACATAACATCTTCATACCATCTTTATGCTGATGATTTACAGATTTATAAGACTGCTTCTATAAGTGACTTACCCAGAGCAATTGAAAGTATCAATTCTAATTTACAAATTATTAACACCTGGAGTAAGTCGTTTGGACTGTCTGTAAATCCTACTAAGTCTAAAGTATGTATGTTCGGAACCTCTAAGCAGTTATTTAAAATTCCTTCACCTCCTCCTTCAATTCTGTATGCTAGTGTTGTGAATTTGGGAATCAGATTGGATAGTACATTCTCCTGGTCACCTCAAATTTCTGAACTGAGCCGTAAGATCTTTTGTGTTATAGGAAGTCTAAGAAGATGGCAAAATTTTTTGCCGTTAAAAACTAAAATATCTCTTGCTCAAACTCTTCTTCTTCTTATACTAGATTATGCTGATTCGTGCTACTTAGACTTACCTCAAAAACTACTACATAAGCTTGAACGGATGCAAAATCTCATAATTCGGTTCATCTTTGGTCTAAGGAAGTATGATCACGTAACACAATACCGTACCCAGCTAAATTGGTTAACCGTAAAAGACTGGCGGAATCTACATTCACTTACTCTCCTTTACAGTATCCTATACCATCCTGTCACTCCGTTGTACCTCAAAGAACGATTTAAGTTCTTGGGGTCGAGCACCCTTCATTCCCAGCATCACCGGGAACCGCAACAACAATCTCCTAGAAATTCCTCTTACCCACACTAAATGCTATGGAGACTCTTTTACTATCTTTTTTTTTTTTTTTTTTTAGCTTCACGCTTTATCCCGCACATGGCAGGGTAGGCAGAGGGAACTGCAGGAACCATATGAACCTAGTGTTAAGACACTCCGTTACTTAGTCCCTGCTTACTCCGTCCCCACTTTCCGCCGTTTTTGAGGCATTGCGTGTTGAGTGGCGGAACTCAACGCCGCGCTTTGCCTTAGTTGCCAGAGCGAAGAAAATGGAAATAGAAAAATCCATCTTCCCCGACTGGGGATCGAACCCAGAAACCGTCGCGTTAGCCGCGTTACGGCAGACGTTGTGCCTCTGCGCCACGACTTACTATCAAAACTGTAAAACTCTGGAATGCGTTGCCGGAGGAAATTAGAAAATCTCAGACGATAGAAATATTCAAACGTCGGCTTAAAAGTACTATCTTACACAGTAGTCTTCTGTGTGTATGAATTTCATTTACATGTATGTATGTATGTATGTATGTATGTATGTATGTATGTATGTATGTATGTATGTATGTATGTATGTATGTATGTATACATGTATTTATGTATGGTAGTACGTATGTATTGATATGTAAGTGTATGTATATTCAAACGATTTTAACGATTACTTTTTGCACTCTTCCGTGTCCTTTACTGTCTTACTGTCTCTAAATGGTTGCCTGTAAGAGATCACTTGCAGTGCTCCTCAAACAACTACCAATAATGGACTACACTTGGCTTAGAGCCCGTGGAGTTCATACTCACCGAAATTATACAATTTCGAGAAAAATAAATCAAATCTATAATAATAATATAAAAATAGACATATAATAAATATCGAAACTAAAGATGAATTATGAACTGCGTCTAAGTCAGCTATTTTCAATAGCAAGGAGATGCTTTTTCAGTTGAAATTTAAAGGATTTTAGGGAAAGGCATATCTGCATGTGATTGGGAAGTTTGTTCCAAAGGGATGCGGCATATACAGAAAAAGATTTCTGCAGGAATTTGGTGTGGCTCCTCGGTACGTCGAGTGTCGGTATGACACAAGATCGCCTAGAGCGTGAGGGAGGAGGGAGGACAGTGAAGCGGGAACGTAGGTAAGAAGGAAAGTTCTGGAAATTGAGAATCTTAAATAGGAGCGTTAGCATATGCATATCACGGCGAAGACGGATTGGGAGCCAATTAAGTTGAGCACGAAATTCAGAAACATGGTCATACTTACGTAGACCAAAAATAAAACGAATGGCTAGATTTTGTAATCGCTCTAACTTGTTTAGCAGCTCCTCAGTCACATCTAGAAAGCAAACATCGGCATTGTCAAGTATCGGAAGCAAAAGACATTGCGCTAGCATAATTTTGGTGTGGTGAGGGAGGAAGTATTGGAGTCGCTTAAGAGAATGAAAAGAGAAATGCATGCGCCTGCTAATTTCGTTAATGTGCGGTGCCCAAGACATGTTACTGTCAATTATAAGCCCTAAATTCCTAACTTTATCCAAATAGGGAATTGTCACTCCCGAGTATTTTAGTGCAGGAACTGTATCCAAATTTATTTTATATTTCAGTCTATTGCTGCCTATTATGATAGCTTTGGATTTTTGGGGGTTAATTAGTAGACCGAATGATTTAGCCCATGTTTCAATACCAGTTAAATCTGTATTTAATGCATTAACTGCGTCAGTCAGTTCATTTAAAGTACCATGACGGTAAAGTTGCAAATCATCTGCATACAGATGAAAGGGAGAAGATATGACTCTTGAGATATTGTTAATAAATACAGAGAAAAGAAGTGGAGAAAGTACGCCGCCTTGTGGCACGCCAGCAGTGAGCTCAATCCAGGATGACGTGGTATCATTGGCTTTTACACATTGCGAGCGGCCGAAGAGATATGAACGGAACCAGCCTATAGCTGCAGACGAAAAATTAACTGCTCGAAGAGCACCAAGAAGTATGTCAAGGTCAACAGAGTTAAAAGCACTGCTGAAATCCAACAATACCATAATAGTGAGCTTAGTGTTGTCCATAGCACACCGAATGTCCTCTGTAATATACAGCAGAAATATTATGTCTATTAGGTAAGTTTGTTTATTGATTTTGTCTATAAGTGTTATATCAGGTCTATTGTAGTGTATTGTTTTGTCTGTTAAAATTGCTCTATCAAAGTATATTTTGTAATTAGGGCTCTCCAGTACAGGTTTTGGTATATATTGGTAGTAAGGCTGAGGTTTTTTCTTGTATTAACTTAAATGTAACGGCTAACTTTTGATGTACAATTTGATTATGTCTATAAGTGTAATCCGTCTGCGCTAGAGAAGAACAAGCACCAGTAATATGTTGGATAGTTTCCGGCTGTCGGTAACATTTCCTGCATTTATCACTCTGTGTATTAAGATCTTTGACAAGTCAAGACAAGTCAGACAAGTCATTAGTTTGAATGACTTGATCTTGGATGGCTATCATAAAATCCTCAGTTTCCGGGAATATAGAACCTAACCTAAGCCATTTATTGGAAGCCTCTACATCAATATGTGGTTGTTCCAAATCGTGGAGGTGTCGGCCATGTAATTCTTTTTTACGGCAGTTATTGCATATTTCTTGAATTGTTTTAAATTTTAATAATCTATTTTTTAAATTAAGTGGTGTGAAATTACTATCTAGTTCTAATATTGCAGAATGTAAGATGCTCTCTGATTTTGAGTAAAAGAACTCTCTAAGATTTTTGATTTGTCCTAACCATAATACTTCCAGATCTATTAGTCCTCTACCCCCTTTTCTTCTGTTTATAGATATTCTCTCTATTGCTGATTTTGGGTGTAAATGATTGTACTTAGTTAACGTTGTTCTTGTTTTATTTGAAGTCGTTTTATATCAGTTTGAGTCCATTTTATTACGCCAAAGGTGTAGGTTAAAATAGGGATTGCAAAAGTATTTATCGCTTTAAAAAGATTTTTTGCATGAAGTTGCTTTTTACACATTACATTAAACCGCTTAATATATTCTGTTGTAAGATTTGTCTTAATTTGATTATGATTTATGTTGTTAGATTGATAAATGCCAAAGTATTTATAAGTATCACCTGACTGCATTGCATTAAAAGAATTATTTTGATTAGTACTAGTAATATTGTCAACTTTTCCTCTATTTATATGAAGTGTTTTACACTTATTAATTCCAAAAGACATCTTAATATCGTTACTAAATTCAGTTGTACTGTCTAAAAGTATTTTAAGGTCTTTTTTAGATTTTGCAAATATCTAATGTCATCCATGTACATCAGGTGAGTTATAGCAGCGTTACTATTTAGTTTATATCCAGAAGATGAAAGGTTGTTAAGAAGATAGGAGAGAGGATTTAAAGCGAGGCAAAACCATAAAGGACTGAGAGAGTCGCCTTGAAATATACCATTAAATGAATATACCATATTAATTTCTTCAGTTGTTACTTTATTATTTCGAATTTCTAGATGCAATGTAGTTCTCCAATTTGCCATAAAAAATGTACAATATCTGGATGAATTTTATAAATATTTAGTATTTGAACGAGCCATGAGTGAGGAACACTATCGAATGCTTTTTTATAGTCTATATGAAGATTCTTTTATGGATATTGGAGTGCTTTAAAACTATTGAATCTAAACTGTTCTTTACATCCTTTGTGGTTTTGCCTACATCCTTTTTGTTCTTCAGCAAGAATATTATTTTTTACAAGATGTCCTTTAATTTTATGCGTGATACAAGCTGTAATAAATTTATAAATAGTTGGCAAGCAGGTTTTTAAAACGAACTGCTCATTACCTTTATAGATACTTCTCAGGAGGAAAAGCTATTTTATTTTATTTTGTAGTGCTTGTTGTTAAGTAGAGACGTATGATTATCACATCTAATTTTAAATATACAATAAAAAATATAAAAACTTACTATATCTGTGTTAAGCGACACTATTTATATTGCCGTAAAAATGGTTATTATGTTTATATATTATTTTTATTTAGTTTCTACTTAGTCGCTGTTGTTTTTTGGCGCCTTGACTAATCTCAGTATAAATCATCAGAATGTTCGTGGTCTGCGGACGAAGAGTAATATTTTCCTTAGAAATGTCCTATTAAATAATTATGATTTAATCACATTGACAGAATCTTGGTTGGTGGAGAGTATTGTGGACGCTGAATTATTTGACAGTAGATATACTGTTTGGCGCCGTGACCGTAATTATAACATCACAAATCAAAACAGAGGTGGTGGAGTGGTAATGGCCATAAAGAGGGACTTACAAGTTAACTTCAGGACAGAATGGCAGTCTTCTGCTGAGGACATGTGGATGACGGTAATACCTAGGAAAGATAATGCTTTCTCTTCCTCACAGTTACAGATTTGCACTATATATCTCTGTTCCGAACATAGTGGAAATTAATTTATCCAACAACTTCAAAATTTTCTGAATAACCTTGAAAAAATTATTAATGATCATAGCGCTGATAACTTTTTGATTCTAGGAGACTTCAACATGAGTTCAATCAATTGGGTAGATCTGATGAGAGTCTTCATCCGCTTAATTTATCAGAAAATCATATTAGTAACTTTATTGATATATTAAATATTTGTAACCTAAATCAGTATAATAATGTAAATTACTGAACATTCAAAATATTTATCACAAAAATAATATAAACAAACAATTGCGTAAAGCTTGAGAAGAAACTGCTTAGCATTCCATGGATTCACCGTGCGGGTGCCGGGCCCCATCGCGTTGTAGGAAGAGGAGCTCCGATCAGCGCTTGGGACTTGCGACCCAAGTGTAGGTTTAAAGGGGCCCCTTTAAAATGCATTAACGCTCACCTTCACTGTCCGAGCTCCTCCCACTACCTAACCAAATTCGAAAAGATTCTGCTAATGCCGCCTTTGAAGTACGTTCTAGAAATGTATTAGTAATAGTTCTAGACAGGCCGAGATCTTTTAGCAAGCTAAAGAGAGATTTCGCTGTTATACCTCTCGCTCCTACTTCTACCGCGTATGAATTTACTCTGAACCTATTCCTGGTCAGTCGTTAGTAAGCTCGAAATATTTATTAAGTTTGAAGCTATGACTTTTAGGTATATTAGTCTCCCACGGAACTGTAAGTTCTACCAGTACTACGCGTTTTAGGTTTCGAGAATAAAGAAAAATATCAGGTCTGGATGACGAAACACCAATGTCCTCAGGGATTTTATACTGTTTCTCATACGTGTCCATCAAAAGAGTCCAATCAGGAGCTGGATCTAATATTGAGAAAGGTTTTTGCGTGTGTTTTTTAACAGAACCTTCTTTCACAAACTCTGTTGAACGTTTGCTGGTTGTAATGTTTCTCTGTGCTCTTGCTACTGAAAGACTAACGGCTTCACGTATAATTTCTAGTACCTTGTCATGGCGCCGCGAGTATTGACCACTTTCCAGGAGTACCCTACACCACACCAGCATATGTTTAGCTGTCCCCACTGCCTCTTTACAGATGTAGCAAGATTTATCGGTAGCTTTACCCCATCTCACTAAATTACTTTGATCTGGAAGAGTCATTTGGAACGCATTCAGGTAGAATTTTAATAGGCTGGAGACCAGTCATGAATTAGGGTGCGCCATTTTAAAGCTAAAGGGATACAAAATTCTCCCAGAGTTAGCCACTCGTTTTGCATTTCTAACCCCATTGCGTGCATCTTATACCTATCATTCTCGTCTTGCCGTATAAAAGATTTTATTATGTCCATATCTTGAACTTTCCTCTTTGATCCTAACCCTACTTTACTTGATTGTGCTCCTATCATAAATTGTTTATGGAACTTAAGTCTTGACTCGAGCTCTGGGACACTTCTGTCTTTGGAAGTGAGGTAACAATCTCATCTCGTGATTTTCCCAGAATATGTGTTTTGGCAACTCTTAGATGTTTATAGAGCTCCGATGGTTTCTTTAATCTCAACCCAAAGTTATTTTTTTCCCTAAATAAGGTTGAGGTGTCTGCCGAATGCGCTAGCCCAAGCCAAAACTTCAGTATCTTTATGACGCTTGCATCTAACTTAGCCAAGAGGGTTTTATTAAAATCATATACGAGGAAAGGCCAATTCAGACGTGATGTTAGAAAATTGTCGTATATCCAAACTTTTTTGACATTACTTATAGGTTGATGTTCTACCTTTTCAAGATCTGTCAAAAAGCTGTCGACTAGTACATCTAAAGATGGAGTACGGCCTTTATAATCTATTTTCTTGCCGAGAAATTTAAAAGGTGCCGCTTCGGAAACTATAGAAATGCTTTTACCATCTATTTTAAGTCCCGGATCGTATGAGGTATATTTAGTGTTTCGTCTACCCAGACATAAGCAGTGACACTTACTAGGTTTTGTCCTCATTCCCTTCGTCCACGCACAAAATTCTTCCACTTCATCCAATAGCAGCTGACATTGCTTTGGATTCCTAGTAAGTATCGCGAGATCGTCCGCAAAAGCAAGAATGGATTCTGTGTATTTATTGTTTAACTTAAACCGATAACCCCATTTTCTCTCATGTTTAATTAAATTATCTATTAAAATATTTATGACGATATTAAATATTATTGGGGATAAACAACAACCCTGGAAAAGACCTACTCTATAGCTTAAAGGTTTTGAATTACCGTTTTTTGAGGTTATAACGAATTTTAATTTTGAATAGTATGACGCGATTATGTTGCTTACTATTGTAGGAAAGTTGTACCATTTTAAAGCAAACATCAATAGATCGTGTTGTACTGATCCGAACGCGTTTTCTAAATCTATCCAACATACCGTAATTTGCCTCTCACACTTTCTGGCGTCTTTTAAGCTTTCGGTTAACAAGTATTATGCTCCAGGCATCCAGAAATTCCAGGTAGGAACCCTTTCTGGTAGTTCGGCCTGAAGTACCTATTGCTAATCATAAAATGGGTCATTTTCGTTTGAAATATTGAGAAAAAGATTTTAGACAAAGTATTCGTAAGAGCAATCGGCCTAGTATCCTTTGGATCTGTTACCCGGTCTTTTTTGGGAATGAGGACAAATATCGCTTCTCCAAATGACGTAGGTATTTGCTTTCTTGACCAGATTTTACCATATAAGTTGTGGAGGTGTTTACGAACAGATGAACATTTTTTGTAAACTATATAGGGGATACCATCAGGACCTGGAGCTGATTTAGATGGTTTCTTTTTGATTTGATTATTTATTTCCTCTAAAGTTGGTGGGTCAACTTGAAAGTCAACGTGAGGAAGCTCAGGTCGTTGGTTGTTTGGCTCCATATATAGCCTTTCTATATTGTAAGTCTTTAAGTTGCCTCATCGGTCAAGAGAAGCTTACCTCTATCTTCCTTAAAAATGTTTTTAGAGTACTCAAAAGGATTTTTATCGAAAGCAACCTCGTGTTTTGCCCGATCAAAATTTGTATGACGTTCCGCGATCTGTATCGATATACCCTGAATTAATTTCAAGGTTGACCGTAGCGCCCTAGACAATTGGTGACTAAGATAATTATCGCCTAGAGCTTTGGCCGCACGAAGATTCTTTTTTAGCTCTCTTTTTTTCCTCCTCATTTTCGACTTGAACGCGTTTTCTTTGTTTTTACGAGCGTAATGATTTGAAGGTGGATATATTCGTTGAAATAGTCATAAATAGTTTTTTGGAAAGTCTCTACTTGCATGTCTAACTCCTGCTTCGAGCCCGGATGCTCTAACAGGACCGCTAATCGTTCGTCGTGTACTTTCCATGTCGATTGCTTTAAATTGGGAATGCTAAGACGTGTCCGGGTGGAAATGGACTCCTGATATTTTTCACTCAATGGCTCACCATGGGACATATGAGGGTCACCTCTATCCGCAGTGATAGTCGAAGAGCTTACCGACGATAGCCGTGCTTCAACACCATCATGTGTTTTAAGATGTTTAATATACCAGGCTCTTCTCTTGTAATTTTTCCCGCACGTGGGGCATTTCAAGTCCGTATTCGCGCCGCTTTCGTTGTTTGTTCCAACCGGACAGATCTTCCGCCCCCCCTCTCGGACTGTCCCAGGGGTATTTTTCTTTTTTGGACTTTTAGCTTTTAGGATTTCCTGGGCTTGGCTTGCTAGGCCGTTGCCCTCGGCTGTCTTTCCAACAGTCAGCTGTCTTCCCAGCTGCCAGCTGTCTTTCCAGCAGTCAACTGTCTTTCCAGCGTCATCCCGTCTCTCCGGGTTGTCATTTTAAATGAGAAGAAACTGCTTAGCATTCCATGGATTCACCGTGCGGGTGCCGGGCCCATCGCGTTGTAGGAAGAGGAGCTCCGATCAGCGCTTGGGACTTGCGACCCAAGTGTAGGTTTAAAGGGGCCCCTTTAAAATGCATTAACGCTCACCTTCACTGTCCGAGCTCCTCCCACTACCTAACCAAATTCGAAAAGATTCTGCTAATGCCGCCTTTGAAGTACGTTCTAGAAATGTATTAGTAATAGTTCTAGACAGGCCGAGATCTTTTAGCAAGCTAAAGAGAGATTTCGCTGTTATACCTCTCGCTCCTACTTCTACCGCGTATGAATTTACTCTAAACCTATTCCTGGTCAGTTCGTTAGTAAGCTCGAAATATTTATTAAGTTTGAAGCTATGACTTTTAGGTATATTAGTCTCCCACGGAACTGTAAGTTCTACCCGTACTACGCGTTTTAGGTTTCGAGAATAAAGAAAAATATCAGGTCTGGATGACGAAACACCAATGTCCTCAGGGATTTTATACTGTTTCTCATACGTGTCCATCAGAAGAGTCCAATCAGGAGAATTACTTCTAAAGGACAGACGCAGTACTGCGAAATCTTGTAATTTGTTTGTTACTGTAAGAGGTTGTGGCAAAACCCGCATCGCGCACGGTAATAGCAGGCTGGATTTAAAACTTTATTTAAAGATGCCGGTATCGTTGCAACGCCGGGAAGTGTTCAATCAGCGGTTGCTTCTAAAAGTTAGTCTGAAAATGTTTCGGTTGATGATATATTAGCTCGTGGTAACTGGCGATCAGCTAATACTTTCCATAAATTTTATAAGTGCGAGGTATTAAAAACAATGTCTCCCGAAATATATCACAATTATTTATAGCATTGAATTAAATTATTGTTTTATACTTAAATTAAAATAAAAATTTCCATTGCTATACCTATATGTAAATCAAATTCTCCTGGTTATTTATTCTGAAAACTTACATTATTGTTAATATTACATTAAATAAATATATTCAGTATTATAATTAAAAATACTGTTGTTAATTAATTATTTTTATTTTATTGTAAATTTAAAAATGATGTTGCTGAAAAGATGTTTAATCACCCAAATGTTCTATTATTTTTATTTGCTTTAGATCTTGGTTCATGAACAATTTTTTGTAAAAAGGTTACTAAAATAAATATATGTTGTGATATTTTTTGCTTTTATTAATATTTACATTTTATTTTTTGATAAATTCACATTGGCATTAATATACCAGTAACATAAGTGGCGCCACCAGGCGATAACAAACAGACTCTCAATATAAAAGCTTCCAGTTACGGTCAAGTTTTTAATAGCAGCGTATTACCTGAAATAAAACGCATATTAAAATACTTACCTAACTGGAAGCTTTTAATTTTAATTCTGCCTGGTGTACATTGAGACAATGATTCAAATGACGCGCAATCTCGTAGCAAAACAAAAAAATGGCGCGTCGCCGCCAGGTGGCGCCACCAAGTTCCGGCTTTTCAGGTGGAAAAAGTACGACAACAGATAAAAAATCGACGGAAATGGTAATGCTCTCTCAATATAAAAGCTTCCAGTTAGGTAAGTATTTTAATATGCGTTTTATTTCAGGTAAAACGCTGCTATTAAAGGTAGAAATAGACATTGTTGGTCAACATCAGAATGTTAATGGCAATGGAGAAAAGATTTTAAGTCAAAAAACTTTATGAAAAATCTCAACTAGGTCTGTCTACTTCGTTTTTGCCTACATGTTTAGGAACCTTACTTTGAAAAGATCCAATATATTGATAGATGAAGAACCTGGTACATCAGAAGAGCAAACCTATGAGCCTGTGGTGAAAAATCATATTTGTCGCAGTTTCTGCCCCTCTAAAAAAAGACGGAAGGCAAATGCGTTTTGAAAAAAAAGGTAAAAAAATTATATGTCGTGAGCATAATGTTGATATGTGTCAAAGTTGTTTGTAACTGATTTTTATATAACTGTATGTTCCTAGTATATTTGTTCAAATATGCTAATTGTTGATATTGCCCTTAAAAGACTGGCTATTGTAGTAAAAAATTAGTTTCTTTTTATGAAAGTGTAAATATTAAAAAAATATGTTTATTTATAACGGAAATTTGAAGTTATTGTTTTTTATGAATAAATGATTATAAAGATATTATCTGCATTACTAATTATTTTAATATATATGGTAATATATAATATCACAAGATTAATATAAATAAACTAATAAGTCTCTAACTAGAACTAATTAAAATGCATGCGTAAATTTTACGCATGAGTATCTTTTCGGTACAATACAATATCTTTATTTTCTAGATATCGATTATCTTTCTAGGGTTAAAGTAGGATAAAAAGTCGGGATTATATTATATAAAAACTCGAGATTATAGAAAGGGATGTAAGCCTTGGGTTATTGGTACTATCATACAGGAATCTATCCCTGGTACTACTTATATATTGATGTAGGGGGATTGCGTCGGAAAAGGCATGTTAATCAAATAAATAGTTGTAGTGAAAGTGTAGAGTAAATATACATGTATAGTTATAAGAGAAAAAGATATTACTTTATTTACAGATTTTGTTATTTAAAACTTTTGTTAAAATTTATATATTTCATTACACAATTTTCTTTTTGTTTTTGTTAAAATTTACAAGAAAAATACATTAATTGGAACTATTTGAAATATATAAATTTACAGTGAAATTGACCTAAACCTAACTTTTCTTTTAAAAGTTGGGGAGGGTGTTGTATCCGAACTAATATTCATTGTGTAAAAGGTATCCAAACACAATATGATAATCTGTGGTAATAGTGTCTTGTCATGTTTAAAAATTAAATTAAGGGTTGCGTCTTGTAATTGGTTAACTATCTCAATTAAAAGTGAAGTTAAGTTTAATTGTTGTTTAAATTAAATAATCCAAATATTAATTTAATTTACGGGATTAGGAAATACAACAACCACCAAACACCAATTTCTTCACAATCACACACGCCCCACCACGCCAGCTATACCAACAACAGTAACACCATCAACACCTGCACAAACCCAACTATGCAATGTTCTGCCGCCACTCCACTCCTAATTTCAATCTGCAAAGGAATCCGTACCCTTTCTCACTGGAGAGACCCCACATAGCATACCATCAGCAAATACCGCTCAATGCGACTTGGTACAGACATTGACGGACAAAGCGGCATGTGGGGGAAAGCCGGAATAAAGATTAGCAGTGTAGCTCTCTTAATGAGGGACGAAGCGAAAAGAGCGGGCATAGCTTTCAGCACTTCGCCGGGGATCGCCTCGCTAATACAAGGTGACACGAGAGCAACAGTAGTGAGCCGAAGAAAGATTGACGGTCTAACTTATCGCGTGGGAGCCGAATCGCCCTGCCGACTACTGCGATTACGGAATAAAGTGATCGCGTTACTCGAGTGGGGCGAAGAATCCTCCTTCGCGCAGGCGAACTTGTTGCTCCATAAACTAGGCGAGGCTGCACATGGTTCTGTTCTAGGACCGCTCCTGTGGAATATCGGATTCGACTGGCTCTTGCGGGGAAATCTCCACCCGTGGTACGTCTGTCATCTGCTATGCAGATGACACCCTCCTCACTGCCAGGGGGAGGAATTTCGGGGAGGCGGCCAGCTTGGCCTCGGCGGGAGGTTCGCTAGTGGTGGACCGAATCTCCCGCCTAGGGCTGAAGGTGGCGCTGCACAAGACCGAGGCCGTATTCTTCCACGGGCCTCGGCAGCGCCAACCGCCCGACGCCCATATCTACGTTGAGGGTGCCCGCGTTGAGGTGAAGGCCAGATGAAATATCTGGGCCTGGTGCTCGACAGCAAGTGGCGCTTCGGCGCTCACTTCGCCGGGCTGTCGACGCGCCTGCTGAAACAGCGGGCGCCCCTCTCGTGGCTCCTCCCGAACGTCGGGAGTCCCCGGCGATCGATGCCGGCGTCTTACGCAGGCATACTAAAAGTATGGCCCTGTACGGGGCTCCCCTATGGGCGGACTCACTGTGCAAGTACGGGGAAGACCGCCGCTGCCATCCGCAGGCCACAAGGGCCATTGCACAGCGGGTGGCTAGGGAGTAACGCACAGTGAGTTTTGCGGCGGCGGCGTTCTGGCAGGCACCCATCCTTGGGAGTGGAGGCTGGGTGCTCGCCAGAATGTACGAGTGGACGGCAGGTCAGGGGCACTAAACCGTCGTACGGATCGGGGGAGCGGGAGGAAATCCGCCGGGAGCTTAGGGACGCCGTCACTAGGCAGTGGGCGGAGGACCTCACCTCCGCGGCGTTCGGTCGCCGGCTGCTGGACGCCTCGGGCCCGTCCTGGGCGATTGGCTCGATCGGCGGCACGGCTCCCTCTCCCTGCGTCTTGTGCAGGTGCTGTCCGGGCATGGTTGCTTCGGATCGTACCTGCACCGGATCGGGAGGGAGGAGTCTCCAGCGTGCCACCACTGCGGGGCCGAGGTGGACACGGCGGAGCACACCTTGGAGGGTGTGCCCATCGTGGTCCGAACCTCGCCGCGCCCTGGTGGCAGTAGTCGGGGCCGACCTCACGCTCCCCAGCGTGGTCGCCGCCATGCTGAGCGGGGAGGAGGCATGGCGGCGGTAGCCTCCTTCTGTGAGGACGTAATGTCACAGAAGGAGGCGGCGGAGCGCACGCGGGAGGATGACCCTCTCGCGGCGCCGCTCCGCAGACGAAGAAGGGGCAGAAGACGGCGGACACAACGTCCGTCGCCCTCCGCCCCTGGGGGTGATCCGCAGGCGACAGGCGCGGGGGCGCCACCGCCTGCATTTCCAGGATCACCCCACTCGTCGGGCCACAATGGCCGTGCACTCCGGCCATTGTAACGACCCCTCCCTACTAGGGGGGGTCTGAGGGGCCTGCCGTAGGGCGGGCAGTCACCGGCGGGGGCCTGGACGCTATGGACTCCCAGGCCCTCTCCACGCAGGTGAGGTCGGAGCGCCGCGGGTATTTTTAGTGGGTATACCGGGAACGCCTTTACGGGAGTCCCACATACCCCTCTCCCGTCCCCCGACGGGAAGGGGATGCGTAATGGCATTTTTTTCCCAGCGACAAAAAAAAAAAAAAAAAAAAAAAAAAAAAAAAAAAGGCGAGGCTGCACATGGGGACCCCACGAAGATAGTCAGCGTGGATGCGATGAGGCTAGGCTCAGAAAGAGGCAGCGTGGTCAACTACTATCGTTGCCTAAGAGCCTTCGAGAGCCTGGGAGATCGTGGTCTACGAGGACAGATGGGAGAACCTAAGCTTTTTGAGAGCAAGGGCCCACCCATCTCCCCTTATAAGCATATCACCCCCATAGAACCCCGGCCTAGCGGTTCTGAGCAGCTCCAAAAGAAAGAAGAGGGACCGGAGAAAACAGGAAACATCTAAAACTCCAACCAAGAGCACCACAACAACGAGCGCTCGGTCGGTGGCATTGACACGGTGCATTATAAACAAAATCGCACAAAAAAAAACTCCCCATTCAGGAGACCTCAGTCCTTCCTTAGCGGGTCAGCTGGTGCATGAAAACGCAATAAAACCCTTCCTCGAGTCACCGCGGCAGCGGGAACAAGAGACAAGACCTAGAAGTCTACTAACACCAAGTAGAGACAAGATTGAGCCACCAGTACTTAGACCAGCTGCCACCCCACGAGACCCGAACCGAGCCACCTGCAAGAAAATCATGCAGACCTACCGGAGAGGGAACACCACATGGCTTTGTGGCCGAGGAAAATGAACAGGGAGAGAAAGCAAAATTCAAAAACTCTTTGTGCGACCCGATCGTGGTGGTGGCTAGATACACGAGGGTGATGCAGGATAACCGCATACTTAGGATGGCGGAAGCCATCTCAAGCGATGCGGAGTCGGGCGCAGCTTCGTGGGACTGGATACTACCAAGATTAGAATAGATAAATGGGGTACCTGGTTGCGGCAAGACAATTCACATCGTCAAGAACTTCTCCGACGAGGAACAAATTTTATTGACCACAACAGTCGAGGCAGCAAAAGATCTAAAAGAAAAGCTGATGCACCGATTCGGCAACGACGTAAATGATATGTGCGCACTATGGCCTCCGTCGTAGTCAATGGATTTCCTCAGGGTAGCGTTATAAACCTATTACCGGTGGATGAAGCCCGCATGAACCATTTCGGGACCATAGTAATGCTGCCAAATTGTCAGAAGCAGAAGTTGTCACCCTCATTGGTGATGAGAACCAGCTTCCTTATATCGACAGAGAGCACCTCTTCGATATAAGGTACAACCGACCCAATTTCACTTTAAACATTACTAGTGAGCTGTCTTGCACGTACAGAAACCCCATAGACGTTGCCTATGCCATCGCTGAAGCGTATGATTAGAAAATATTGTATATTGAATAAGGTAGGCAACTAAGCTCTGCTACCAAAAAATGAACAGTGTAGGGTAGAGGGTTCCGCCAATTGTGGAAGCGTGCTGAGGGGGAGGTTTTATATTAATTATTTACTTTATAGTCGGTCTTAGGATAATAAAACTGTACAGTACCTTATCTTCACACAAACACTGGTCGTTCATGGCACCATGGAATGTTTCACATTAGTCTTCTTCACTTAGGGTTACTTGCACTATTATCTTTTGTAGGTTTGTCTTGTCAGGTTCAATATCAGAGGGGAAAACACAAAGGGGAAATCAAAATAAGGTTGAGGGAAAATCACACCGCTAATTAATATATCGATTCAGGAAGGACGTGCGCTCGCGTCGGCCGTCTCACGTGCCACTTTTTGACTACTCGCGCCGGGTGTTCGCCAAAGACTCAAAAAAACTAGTCGGGGTTGCCAGATATGAACAAAAATAGCCCCCCGCCCTAAACATCTAATGTTTACGAGAAAATGGGAGTAGCTACCTAATAGGTAGACGAACTAATTTGGTTTAAGGCTCTCTTTAGGATCCTGTCGATGTCTTAACATCGACCACACGCACAACGTTATCTTTACCAGGATAAATTTGGGAAATGCGACCACGTCGCCACTGTAAAGGGGGTAAATTATCATCTTTGATGAGAACTAGCTCGCCTACTGTTGGAGGATTTACTGGATCAGTCCACTTCTGCCTAGTCTGCAGAGTGTATAGGGTACTCTAACTGCTACCGCGACCAAAAATGTTGGGGTTATCTGTTGCACTACTTGAAAACGGGATGTAAACGATTAATTTTTTACATTGTTATAGGGATACTCCGGCAAAGCACTAAGAGGTTGGCCAATCAAAAATGACCTGGCGTAAAAACTTCTAGATCGTTAGGGTCATTAGATAAGGGACATAACGGCCGGGAATTTAATACGGCTTCAATTTTAGCAAAAATCTTAGTTAATTCCTCGAACGTTAAAGGAGTTTCGTAAACGACCACCGGCTCTGATGATTTCTATCTTGTCAAGAAAGAGTGAGTCGTCTTAGGGAAGACCGCAAGGAAACGCTACGTTTTAACAAACTCACTCATCAGAAAAACAATATGACTGTACTATTTTTACTAAATACAGGAGGGCATACTTTCTTTCTTGGGTAGATAAGGAAAAATAGCTAACGGGTAAGTTTCGGGTGTTTTTTATAAATCTCATAATCATTATCTAAGGGGTTAGCAATCATGGGTTGAGGGGCTCTTCGACCTTCCAGAATTTCTCGATGAGACGGGATAAAGATACTCCAGTCAGGGGGGGGCTCTAATTCACCATAATCGGCAGTGACTGGACCGCAAAAAATATAACCAAAGATTGTAGATAAAGCAGTAAGGCCGTTAAAGTTAAATATTTTATCTTGTAATAAAAGCGCCGCGACACGTCAGCACTCAATAGTATATCTACCGGGCCAGGCTTATTACAGGTAGGGTCAGCAAGGGAAAAATCACTATTAGGAAAAAACACAGACTCAGGGAACTCAAACTCAGGATGCGTACCGGCAATCACATCTATAACTATAGCAGAGGTTGACACCTCAGGGAAGGAATCTATACAAAAGTTTAAAACACAGGGAAATAGAACCACGGGAAACACTAAGGAATATTACCTATGCCACGTACAGGGGCACAGGAGGGGGAGATGGTCAAATTGACGGTAATTAACAACAAGATCGGTTGTAATGAGGCAACGCTGGGCACCGGTATCACATAAGGCACGCGCTTCAATATAATAACCACTAGCAGTTTTAACCTGTAATTTAACAGTAGGCAACAATATAAGAGAATTGGGTGAGATATTCACGGCAAGGGGAAAGGGGAGTAATACAAGTATCTAGCTATGTGGGTCTATCTTCTCTATTATGAGAATTATCACGATATCTAATATTGTTTTCAACATGTCCATGCACCATGGAATGTTTTACATTAGTCTTCTTCATTTGGGGGTTTCTTGCACTATTTTCTTTGTAGGTTTGTCTTTGTCAGGTTCAATATCAAGAGGGAAAACACAAGGGGAAATCAAATAAGGTTGAGGGAAAATCACACCGCTAATTAATATATCGATTCAGGAAGGACGTGCGCTCGCGTCGGCCGTCTCACGTGCCAATTTTCGACTACTCGCGCCGGGTGTTCGCCAAAGACTCAAAAAAACTAGTCGGGGTTGCCAGATATGAACAAACATATACTCCTCCAGCGTTCTTATTCGCTCCCTCAAGCTGGAAAAGTTCACTGGTTCGCAAATACCCAGGGGCAATGATGGAAACCTATACTTGGTCCACACTCAGGAAGAGAAAAGGCTCTTGGTGGACAAAGGATATGGATGCGGTGCGGGGTCGCAAGTAATGACCATCCATGAGGCGCAGGGACAAACATACAATGATGTAACAAAAAAATATATATAATTATAATATACAGTTATATGTAATATTTATAATAGCTAAACCAATATCATAACAATTATGTAATCTACTATTTTAAGTTATTAGTTTTAAGAAACAATATAGAGAGAAGAGAAGAAACAACTTAGCTTCCATGGATTCACCGTGCGGGTTGCCGGGACCCATCGTGTTGTAGGAGAGGAGGTCCGAGCAGCGCTTGGGACTTGCGACCCAAGTGTAGGTTAAAGGGGCCCCTTTAAATGCATTAACGCTCACCTTCACTGTCCGAGCTCCTCCCACTACCTAACCAAATTTTGAATGATTCTACCAAAGCCGCCTTCGAAGTGCGTTCTAGAAATGAATTTGTGATAGTTCTAGACAGGCCGAGATCTTTTAATAAACTATAGAGAGATTTCGCTGTTATACCTGTCCGCTCCTACTTCAACCGAATATAAGCTCGCTCTAAACCTATTCCTGGTCAGTTCGTTAGTAAGGTCGAATACTTATTAAGTTTAAGGTGGTGACTTTTCGGGATATTTGTTTCCCACGGAACTGTAAGTTCTACCCAGTACTACGCGTTTTAGGCTTCGAGAGTAAGAAAAATATCCGGTCTAGATGACGAAACACAAATATCCTCAGGGATTCTATACTGTTTCTCATACGTGTCCATCACAAGTGTCCAATCAGGAGCTGGATCTAATATGGAGAAAGGCTTTTGTGTAGATTTTTTATAAGAACCTTCTTCCACAAACTCTATTGAGCGTTTTGCTGGTTGTTATGTTTTCTCTGCGCTCTTGCAACTGAAAGACTAACGGCTTCACGTATGATTTCTAGTACTTTGTCATGGCGCCGCGAGTATTGCCCACTATCCAAGAGTACCCTACACCACACCAGCATATGTCTAGCCTGTCCCCACTGCCTCTTTGCAGATGTAGCAAGATTTATCGGTATGCTTTACCCCATCTTACTAAATTACTTTGATCTGGGAAGAGTCATTTGGAACGCATTTAGGTAGAATTTTAGTAGTGCTTGGAGACCAGTCGTGAATAGGGTGCGCCATTTTAAAGCTAAAGGGATACAGAATTCTCCTATAGTTAGCCACTCATTTTGCATTTCTAAGCCCATTGCGGTGCACCTTATACTTATCGTTCTCGTCTTGCCGAATAAAAGATTTTATTATGTCTGTGTCTTGGACTTTCCTCTTTGATCCTAACCCTACTTTACTAAATTGTGCTCCTATCATAAATTGCTTATGGAATTTAAGTCTTGACTCGAGCTCTGGGACACTTTTGTCTTTTGGGAGTGATGTAACAATCTCATCCCGAGATTTTCCCAGAATATGTGTTTTGGCGACTCTTAGATGTTTATAGAGCTCTGATGGTTTCCTTAATCTCAACCATAAATTATTTGGTCTCTAAATAAGGTTGAGGTGTCCGTCGAATGCGCTAGCCCAAGCCAAAACTTCTTCATCTTTATGACGCTTGCATCTAACTTTGCCAAGAGGGTTTTATAAAATCATGTACGAGGAAAGGCCAATTCAGACGTGATGTTAGAAAATTGTCGTAAATCCAAGCTTTCTTTGACATTACTTATAGGTCGATGGTCTACCTTTTTCAAGATCCGTCATACAGCTGTCGACTAGTACATCTAATGATGGAGTTCGGCCTTTGTAATCTATTTTTTACCGAGAAATTTAAAAGGTGCCGCCTCGGAAACTACAGCAATGCATTCTCCGCCAATTTTTTAGTCCCCGGATCGTAGGAGGTATATTTTGTGGTCTAGTCTTCCCAGACAAGACAGTGACACTACTAGGTTTTGTCCTCATTCCTTTTGTCACGTGCAAATTCGTCTACTTCATCCAATAGCAGCTGGCATTGCTTGGATTCCTAGTGCGTATCGCGAGATCGTCCGCAAAAGCAAGAATAGATTCCGTGTACTTGTTATTGAATTTAAACCGATAACCCCATTTTTTCTCATGTTTTGTTAGAATATCTAGTAAAATATTAATAACGATATTAAATATTATTGGGGATAAACAACAACCCTGAAAAAGACCTACATTATAGCCTAAAGGTTTTGAATGGCCGTCTTTTGAGGTTATAACAAATTTTAATTTTGAATAGTATGACGCGATTATGTCGCTTACTGTCGTAGGAAAATTATACCATTTTAAAGCGAACATCAATAGATCGTGTTGTACTGATCCAAACGCGTTTTCTAAATC